>BLSH010109869.1:123941-143150 GCA_018402905.1 Glandirana rugosa
GTTATCCGCAAATTTTTTTTTTTAGACGAGAAAAAGGTTGGATTTTTGAAACCGCAGTTTTTGCGGTCAATTGCAGCGGTGCCGCAATCACTCGCAAAACGCCGCAGGCGCAGTTTTTGTGGTTTTACAATATCGGAACCTTGCACGACCGGCACCCAAGATGAAAGTCGAGTGATTGCGGCTACGGGAGGTGTCGAGTTTTTGTAACCGCAAAAATACCCCGGTAACTGATTGTACCTCTCGACGTTTCTTTCGGTTTTTTGCACCTAAGTTTTTTGCAGACACACATATTCCGGAATAATAAATAAAAGTAATACGAACGAAAGTAAAAACCCCAATTTTTTTGTCTGAAATTGTAGTTGAGGTACCTGTCGAGGTCCTAAGGCCTTATACACACAGACGTTTTTTGAATCCACGTTTTTTGGCTTTCTTTGCAGCTCTCCATGTTAGTCAATGGCCCCATAAAAACGCCAATGTTTTTGAGCTGTGGAGGGCATCGGCGTTAGTGAGCTGAAAGTAGAACCCACGGCCAGCACGTTCCAAGGCTATAACATTTTGGTGTTTTTGACGCGGACGCCGCAAAACGCTCACTAACGCCGTGGCGACGTTAACTGGCGTTTTTGACGCCAAAGTTTTTAGGTTGGAAAAAGAGCAGATTTTTTTTTTTAAACGCCTATTGATGCCGACGCTCACTAACGCCGATGCATAACGCCGAAAAAAAACTGATTTTTCTCTGACGTTGGGCCCGACGTTTTGCTTATTTTTTAACATACGCCCGTGTGTATGAGACCTGAGCCTTCTTTTTCCCACTCTGTGGTATGGGAGGGTCTCCCAGTTTATGTTTATTTTTCCAGGGATTGGCTTTAAAGAAGGCATGCTTCATACTGGAGCGCTCACAGTGCCCCAGGCCAGCAAGAAACACAAAAATAAACCCCAGAACTAACTTTAGCGAGCTGCAAAGTGAAAAACTGGCAAAAAAGTTTTCTGCCTGTAAAGAAAAAATGATCAAAGTAAAAAAAAAAGTGAATATTTTAAATGGTTGGTTTTCAATCATCTACACAAGAGAATAATCTTTTGCCAGTTTATCCTATTTTCTTAACCTTGTTTCTTGGGAGATGAATTAGTGCATTTTATGATGAATTACATCTGCTGGTATGTAGGCTAATGAGCAATAAATAGTCTAGTCTTCATTATCTATGGTAATAAGGAGCAAGCTACACTATGTGCAAGTCATTAGAGTTTTTCTATAATTCACAGGGTCTTATACATGAACTTTTTAGACTTTGTACCAATAATAACTGTAAAACTAAAGCTCCCATTAAAGGAGATTTTATCACAACACAAATCTTCTTTTCCTTTATGACCTCCCTTTGTAGTAATGTAGAGGTGCCTCCACATCCCGAGAACGACATGTAATACAATAGCAGGGCCATTATCACAATGCTTTTCAGACTGGAGGCCAAAAATGAAAAGTATATATTTTTTTATCTTTTCCATTTGGGTAAAGCAAGGAAGAAATAAAAACCTGCCAATAATGTTACAATACATGTGTACAATCTCCTCTAGATCTCCTTTAGATTTCCATTTAAAGTGGTTCTAAAAGCTTAAGGTTATTTTATGCATGAAGATAAGAAACCTTCTGTGTGCAGCAGTCCCTCCAGCCCCCCTAAAATTTACCTGAGCTCCCTCTCGATCCAGCGATGTTTGTTTCCAATGACCAGTCTAGGGGATGAATTGTCAATGCTTTATTTGTTGAACTTGGATAGGAGAAGGGTAGAGATAGGATACTCCAAGTAACTGAATGTAACTGAGGACAAATTCTCCCTAGGCTCTGTACAGCAGGCAATCAGTGGCTTCACACAGCAGACTGACTCCAGTGAAACAAGTCCATCTCTAAACAACAAAGGACATGCCAGACTTTGCTTCTTCAAGACACTAGCCAGTGTCTCCTTTCTAACTCAGTGTAGCAGACTACCAAGGCATTTTATGGCAGGCTGACTTTAGCAGAACAGGTCCCTTGTTAATCAGTAAGGACAGAAGATGGACTCTGCTCTTCAAGACGCTCTCCAGTGTCTCCTTTCTAGCTGGCACACCCAATAAAGCTGATATGAGGGCAGGGGAAATTCTAGCACACAGTCTCAGGGATTCTCTCACAGATCTGTATTCACACCATGTCCTGGGACAGTCGGTAGCCCGCTCTGCCAACCTCCAAGCGACACTTTGCCACTGCAGTATCAGACCCAATCCAGAGACATCCTCCCTCTGTCAGCTTCTATGGAACTGTGGGTTGCAGCTTCATCATCCAGATAGGCCTCGATTAGGCCTAGCAGCCGGCAGTCTCCTGGATAGGCTTTTGGGCCTAGCAGCCAAGAGCTGAACATATGCCTCACCCCTCAAGCCTGAGTGGGCTGGGACTCCTAACCTTGAGCCCATGTGCTCCCTTTTATATGAAAGTGTTCACCCAAGATGCAGTGGGTCACCACTCTCCTGCTAGCTGGTCAGAACCACCTCCAAATACACCTGCTGTTACTGGCTGAGGCGTTTCCCCTCTGTCCAATAGGGACCGATACTACTGGACAGGGTAAAAGATCTCCAGACCATATGAAACAGCACCAGAGCACATTGAGCAGACCTTACTTAAATCAGGCTCCCTGATAAGCAGACAGCATGTAAATTTACCTGTCAGCTCCTCTGTTAAGCAGACAGAGCCAAAAACTATATACACTCTCTAGTACCCAAACTAAGAGGGCGCTACACAAAGGTAAATGAAGTGAACTCAGGTGTGAGTGGGTGATTTCCCCAGGGAGAAGAATATAAGGGCCAAACGGTTTTCCACCAGGGACTTCTTCACACATGAGTCAACTTTATTCACCTTTGAGATACACAATATTGTGGTCACAACCCTTAGCTTCACCCTGCTCTAAAGTGTGGAAACTATCCCACAACAGAAGTAAATGAGAGCTGGGGCATTCTATACAGCAGTGTAGACAACAACCATACCATAGAAAGGAACAGAAGTCAGGCAAGTGGCAGGCAAACGAATCCAAAGGGAGAATCATTTTCGGTACATGAGAAGTCATACTTAAAATGAGCAAGCAGAAAGCACAGTAGCAGGCAGAAGTCTTGCTTGGGGGGCAGATCGCGAGCGTGCAGTTTTTAAAAGAGGTGTGGCCCCTTTAAGAATTGCAACATCAGTAGCCACAACACTAGAGATGGAACCTAAAAGGACCTTGCTGGTGCAGACAGAGAAGGAGCTTGGTGGTGCAAGAGCAAGATAGGAAAGTGACATTACATTCTTCCTAGCTCTCACTGTGAACTACAAAACACCCCCATAGGCGTGCGCACAGGGTGTGTCAGGTGTGCCTGGGCACACCCTAATGAACCCGAACAGCACAGATTCCTCCTACTGCCCTGGCTCCCACCGCAATGCTACCGGCTTCCTTCCTCTACTCTTCCACTGGCTGCTGCTATGGGCACACACAGAGGGATGTTTTACAATAAGTGGGGAAGGGGCCTGTAAAATATGGAATTTACTGGCCCTTTACCTTTCTGAATGAACACAGTGAGTGATCGGTACCGTGTGTTTGAGGTTTGGAGTGCACACCCTAATGCAATAGGCTGCGCACACCTATGAACACCCCCCTTATGTTATGGACCCAAAACACTCACCTGTTGTAGGATAACACTGCTTCGCCATAGAAACAATACTGTGAGTGAGTGTTGATACCTTAGGACAGGAAGTGTGTTACTGACAGGATCACCAGGCGAAAATAAAAAAAACATGGGAGTGCCATTCTAGTTCGTACAGGCCATAAAAGATTTTATTCTGCAACACATCCAACACCTATCTTTGTCCAAACACCTGCATGATCTGTACATGCCTACTTCTTTTCCAACTTACAGTCCAGGAGGGAGTCCTCACCTAAGGTTATTGCTCTACAAGTCCTGATGAAGGGGAAGTGCTGAGCCCCCAAAACACATTGGATTTTGTTGTGAATATTTTTTCTACAAATTGCAGGATGTGTAGTGAATTAACTGCACTGCGAGATGCTTCCGTCTTTTCATTTTTTTTTTTTTTAGTATTCTCCTCTAGGGTCCAATAAGACACCACGGTGGTTGATGAGCAGCCTCCAGGACCACAGACTACATATAACACTACAAGTCATCACAAGGTTCAGTGCTCCTATGTCACAAAAAGACTGCAGGTGAAAATAAAGGGAAAGAAAAGTAATGAAGCTAACACATCAGGCACCATTTTAGGACAGAGAAGATAGTGAGCCACACATGTGTGCAGGCTTGAGAGCTCACTCCCGTGATGGTGGGATGGGCAGAGTTGGCTGGGAATGTCTTAGCATTGTCCTAGCAACAAGTTAGAATGGGATAATGCCATATTTGGGAGTTTTGCCGCAAAGCTTTGGCGGTATGTAAATGGCCTTCACTTATTGCAAGGGCATTATGCAACATTAGACAAGCTGCACAGTTTGTTTTTATCTACAAACCTCCCTTATCTGCATAGGAAGTTTTTTGGTAAGTGTTATTATTATACTTATATAGCACCATCAATTTATGCAGCACTTTACATATACATTCATGTCAGTCCCTGTCTTCAAGGAGATTACAATCTAAGGTCCCTAACTCACATTCATAAAGGTGAACTATGCATTTAGGTGTTTTTTTTTTCTTGGGTTTAGATATACTTTTGTAGTACCCTCCTAGTTAAGCTGCTAGATAAATTTTGTTTTGGCTTCGACTGTAATTACGGAAGCAGTGATTGTTTTGTCTGGTCTATTCAGAGCTTCACAGTCTGAGAGTTTGCTTACTTCCCCCTGCCACTGGGAGATGTTTATAGAGTTTAGAGAGGGAGGGCCTAGCCAATCCCTGGGGAGGTGTTCCCGGATGGTGACTTTAGTAGAGTAGAGTAGAGCCTCCACTTATATTAAAATGCTTCATGGTCCCAGACCCCAGCCATGAGCCAACAAACTGTCCTAGTCTACCTCTGCTACTGCTAAAGCTCTTTCATTTCAATTACGGAAGCAGTGATTGTTTTGTCTGGTCTATTCAGAGCTTCACAGTCTGAGAGTTTTCTTACTTCCCCCTGCCACTGGGAGATGTTTATAGAGTTTAGAGAGGGAGGGCCTAGCCAATCCCCGGGGAGGTGTTCCCGCATGGTGACTTTAGTAGAGTAGAGTAGAGCCTCCACTTATATTAAAACTGCTTCATGGTCCCAGACCCCAGCCATGAGCCAACAAACTGTCCTAGTCTACCTCTGCTACTGCTAAAGAGCTTTCATGGCCCCAGACCCCAGCCATGAGCCAACAAACTGTCCTAGTCTACCTTTGTTACTGCTAAAGCTCTTTCATGGCCCCAGACCCCAGCCATGAGCCAACAAACTGTCCTAGTCTACCTCTGCTACTACTAAAGCTGCTTCATTGCCCCAGACCCCAGCCATGGGCCAACAAACTGTCCTAGTCTACCTCTGCTACTACTAAAGCTGCTTCATGGTCCCCAGATGTGAAGCTATAGAATGTTCCAGTCTACCTCTACTTGTGCTGAAACTGCTTCATGGTCTCCAGCAGTGAATCCATAGACTATTCCAGTCTACCTTTGCTTGTGCTAGAGCTGCCTCATGGCCCTCAGCTGTGATCCTCTAGACCAGTGTTTCTCAACCGGGGTTCCGCGGAACCCTAGGGTTCCACGAGAAGTTCCCAGGGGTTCCACCGCAATTCAACATTGTGGTGGATGTATATCCGCCCAATGTTGTTTCTAGTGTTCCCAATGCGCACTGACAGTGAGTACTGTCAGTGCGCATTGATATCCAATGCCTTCTCTGTAGTTCCGGCTCAGAGAACTCAGAGGGCGTAGACAGGAATGCAGAGAGCGGGAGTTCTGAATTCAGAGGTGGGAAGACGTGAATAGAAGAAGTAGTAGTAGTAGAAAATAGTAGTAGAAGCGGAGAGACATAAAGGCAGCCAAGATTAAAATCCATGGAGGCAAGAGCACAGAGTGGCAGCTAAGAAAGAAGACTGAAGAGGCGGAGCGCACCGAGAGGGAGCCGTGAAAGAAAGCCGAGATTAGAGGCGGGGGAGCACTGGATCAGAAGATGAGATCCCATCTGAACAGTAGGGGTGCTACACACTGTGGAGGGGGGAGCAGAGATAAGGAGCACATCGCTGGATTGCAATGTGAATTCCTGTATGCAGAAGAGGTAAATGCAAACTGGGAGGGGAGGGGGAAGCAGAGAATAGGAGGTGACATCCTATGTATATAACGGCACTGAATGCAGACTGCAGAGCTCAGGAGCACACAGCTGGGTCAGGCTGAAAGTAGCAGGAGGTGAGATTATAATAACGTTATGTTACAGTTATGCCATAATTGTACATAATGCTATTATAATCTCACCTCCTGCTACTTTCAGCCTGATCCAGCTGTGTGCCCCTACTCTCTGCTCCCCCCTCTGCAGTCTGCATTCAGTCACTACCATACACAGGATCTTGTATCCTGCAACATTCACCCATGTGCTCCTACTGTCAGCACTCCTAACTATAGAGAAGGCACCGGGTATTAATGCACATTGACAGTACTGTCAGTGCACATTGAAAACAACATCGGTATCATGTATGCATTTTTCTGCAGAGAAAAATACTGTAATGACACCAACATTGTGGTGTAAGCAGAGCACATAGTTCTAACGTAGGTCTCTGCAAGGACATAAAGAAAACCATTGATTTCTATGTGCCCTGTTCACATTATAATGTTGGTGTCAGATGAGCTCTAATTGTTATTTTATTATTTAAATAATAATTGTGGTTATATCTACAGCTCGCTGATCAGATCCAATGTTCCGTGAGCTGTAGATCTGACATTTTTTTTTAGGGGTTCCCCAAGATCTCAAATGTTTTGCCAAGGGTTCCTCCATGGTAAAAAGGTTGAGAAACACTGCTCTAGACTGGTCCAGTCTACCTTCACTTGAGTCACTGTTATTGAGTCGGAAGTGTCCTCTGCTGAATGAACTTAACATTTTTGAGTATCCCATACCCCTTTACCCCATTATAAGTTTCTCAGCAATAAAATCACCAAAAAAGACAAATCCCTAGACTTTATCTGAGCTTGAATGGTCAAACTGTTGCTGTGTGCCTGGATGCCTCTGCACTATTGATGAAAGAACCAGTGAAACCTAGCGACCCCTACGGGGGTAGCACTACACTTCAGTCAGTTATTCCTTATTAATACAAGATCTACATGAAATGATTCAGTGAATAGTCATGATCAAACCCTCTTTAGAACTGACTAAATCTATCTCAGAAATGTTCTTCTTCACTGCTTCTACACAATGAACAATGAACTTTATCTTTTATGTTGCCAAGCATTATAATCTGGGCAAAATTGTATAAACAGAAGATCATTAGCATTTCTCTGATATTGTTAAACAAATTAACTGATAATTAAAATGGATAATGAATTTAGAGAGATTTACACTTTTAGGAAGAAGGAAAACAAATATACTGTACTCCGGCGTTCAGTAAAACATGCACAGAGTTAATGAGAGCAAATGCGGTCTGCGGAGGAATGAAGTCGCAGTTCTGGTCATGCCCCTTTGTTGTAAACGCAAAACTTTGTAGAATCGGCGGCCCGAGTAAGAAAGCTTATTTTAATACCTACCTAATACTCCAACCTGTACCTGGTTTATTTGATAATTCCTAAAGTAGGCCTTTGGAATTCATTAACAACTCTGTAAGCAGATATAAATCTTTACTGGATTCCAAGTTTCATGGTCTCGAGTCTTCCAACTCAAGCTTTGCCGTCTGTGTTTAGATTGCAGATGTCTCAGCGTCTGTTGTTTTCAGGGAGACATCTGTCTGTTCTTATTCTATAATTGGGAAAGTTCACATTGACTGAAAATAATACAATCTCTAACACTGTAATTGATTTTATCTCAACAGTTGACAAGCATGTATGCTGATTGCCCTGTGCAATGTACATATAATTACTAGAGAAAAAACAGATTTGTATATTTAATAAATCAGGAAAAAATATGACACAATTAGCATATAAAGCACAACTTTGGGTAAACTTCAGAAGTCAAAATGCATATAGTAAAAATGTCTGCTCATTGAAAATGTATTCTTGATAAAGACACACCCATAGTAAATGGCATTAATGTTAATATGTACTGAGATTCTGGACTGAGTCACTGTCCCAGAACAAGCAAGAAAAAATTAAGTCCTGTGATGTCCTTGCAATGTATTTATAAAAAATTTGCACAGCTGTGTTACTAGGCTATTTTTTCTTCAGGTCGGATGTTCTTTATTCATAAGAATAGTGTGAATCAGAAAAACACCACATTATGGCCACTAGATGGAGCTGGTAATTATAGGAAATAAATGATTGCTTGCTCTAATCATCAGCTCAATCTAGTGACCATAATGTGATATTTTCCTGGTTCATGCTACGTTCTGTGCGCATTTCTGCGTTCCACGTTCTAAACACAGTGGGAAACCTGCTGTGGGTGTCAATGTATTCCTAATGGCACTCTAAATGCAGATTGCAAATGCAGTGCATTTGCCTGCACTGGATTACATGGTGCTGCAGTACCATGCGATCCAATGCAGTGTGTTTTCAGCCCATTCAAATGTATGGGCTGAAAATTGCATTGTACTGAATTGCACAGGAATGCGGACTCACCCTAACTGCTAACAAGTGTTAGCTGAATTTGAACTTGATTGTATTTGTCTTTTACTTAACCACTTCAGCCCCGGAAGGATTTGCCCCCTTCCTGACCAGAGCCCTTTTTGCGATTCGGCACTGCGTCGCATTAACTGAAAATTGCGCGGTCGTGCGATGTTGTACCCAAATGAAATTTGCGTCCTTTTTTTCCCACAAATAGAGCTTTCTTTTGGTGGTATTTCATCACCACTGCATCATTTCTGATTGCCGCTATAAACAAAAGAAGAGCGACAATTTCGCAAAAAAACCCAAATTTCTTACTTTTTGCTAAAATACAAATCCAAAAAAAAATATAAAAAAACATTTTTTTTCATCGGTTTTGACCGATTTTTATTCTTCCTCATATTTGTGATAAGAAAAATCGCAATCAGCGTTTATTGATTGGTTTGCGCAAAAGTGGCAGCGTTTACGGATGATGAGAATTCATTTCTGGGGTTTTTATTTTTTTCTTATTTTTTACTAGTAATGGCGGCGATTTGCGATTTTTGGCGGTGCTGCGATATTGGGGCGGACATGTCGGAACATTTTTGACACTTTTTTGGGACCATTGGCATTTATACAGCGATCAGTGCTATAAAAATGCACTGATTACTGTGTAAATGCCATTGGCAGTGAAGGGGTTAACCTGCAGGGGGCGCTCTAAGGGTTAACTGTGTTCCCTGGGCGTGTTCTAACTGTATGTGGGCTGCCCTAGCTGTTTACTTACATGGACCTCCGTTCTTTCACTCCGGGGGGGGGGCATCGCGGGTAGCCGACGGAGATCGAGTCCGCGGCACCCGCTCCCTGGCCCTCCCCGGACACAGTGAGCGCGCGGGCACGCCTCCAGCGGCGCGCGCGCGCGCGCTCACAGTGCGCGATCTGGCAGCCGCCGTCGTATGACGGCGTTTTGCCTGGGAGAGCCATCTTGTCGCCGTCAACCTGCGATTGACGGTCAGCAAGTGGTTAAAGTGGTTGTAAAGGCAGAATATTTTTTATCTTAATGCATTCTATCAGTGTGCAGCAGCCCCTCTCAGCACCCCTAATACTTACCTGAGCCTCAACTCGATCCAATAATGTTGCATGAGAGCCTCGGCTGTCTGGGACTTTCCATCCTGGTTGGCTGAGACACAGCGTCGAGTGCCATTGGCTCCCCCTGCTGTCAATCAAAGTCAGTGAGCCAATGAGGAGGGAGAGGGAGTGGGGCAGAGCCGCTACTCCATGTCTGAATAGACACATAGAGCAGCGGCACGGCAAGATGCTTGCTGTGGGGGCACTTGGGAGGAGGGAGGGGCCAGGAGCACTGGCAGGTGATCCAAGAAGAGGAGGATCTGAGGTGCCCTGTGCAAAACCACTGCACAGAGCAGGTAAGTATAACATGTTTGTTATTTTTAAATGAAAAAAAAAACAAGACTTTAATATCACTTTAACCCCTTCCTGACCAGAGCACTTTCTTTTGGTGGTATTTGATCCCCTCTGTGGTTTTTATTTTTTGTGCTATAAACAAACAAAGAGCGACAATTTTGAAAAAAAGCAAACAATATGTCTTACTTTTTTCTATAATACATATAAAAAAAAAAAATGTATTCATCAGTTTAGGCCGATATATATTCTTGCTCATATTTTTGGTATTAACAAATCACAATAAGCGTATATTGATTGGTTTGGGCAAAAATTATAGTGTCTACATGAATGAGAATAAATTTATGGCATTTTTATTTATTATTTTATTTTTACTAGTAATGGTGGTGATCTGCGATTTTTAACAGGACTGCGATATTGTGTTGAACATGTCGGACACTTTTGACATTTTTTTGGGACCAATGGCATTTATACAGCGATCAGTGCTATGAAAATGTAAATGTCACTGGCAGGGAAGGGGTTTACACTAGGGGGCGATCAAAGGGTTAACTGTGTTCCCTCTCACATTGTTCTAACTGTATGGGGGCTGGGATGAGTGGGGGAGGAGAGAGATCGCTGCTCCCATATACAGGGAACATACGATCACACTCCTCTCCCCTGTCAGAATGGGGATCCGTTTGTTTACACTCACGGATCCCCGTTTTGTCACTGCGGGAGAGTGATCGTGGGTAGCCGGTGGACATCGAGTCCGTCCCATACGTTCACTGACTCCCCTGCTACACAGTGAGCCCACAACACACGCTCCCAGCGGTTTGTGCAGGAGAGCCATACTGCTGCCATCAAATGATGGCGGGCGGGCAGTCGGGAACCAGTTAAAGTCCATTATAAAACTGCAGCTTTATCTAGGACTATCCTATCCAGAGTGTGACAGTCCTGCTGTGTGATTTCACTGCAGAATGAACAGTGTTGTTACAAACTGCATCATATATATAATTTTTGAAGCTGGTCACACACATAACAATGCATTTTCATAAATATAAAGCAAAATATGAGTGTCCACTTTAAGGAGGACCTTTACACCTGGACAGCTTTCCTTTGAAGGGCCGTGAAAGGCTGTTAAAGGCCTCTGGAAGCCCAATATCCTGGTGTGAAAATTGAAACCAACCATGTGAACCACAATTACTATCCAATGTGGCCATTCATGAGCACGTCGCAAGACTAGCAGTAAATTGCCTGCTGGTTCTTAAAGCGGAACTAAACCCTCCTATCCTTTACAGCCGAGGAAGCTGCCATCTTGGCCTTTGTTTGATCTGTAATTACTATGGTATTGCACAGGTGATCAGTTATGACATCAGCCATTTCATTCAGTTTGGTTGACAGCACATGCACCTGTGACAGTTATCAATCACGGCATGCCTTGAATGTAACTGTTTTGGGAAACAATTAAATTGTTGGGTTTAGTTCCCCTTTAAGGGTTTATTTACATTAGTGTAAACCCTCTGAAAAGTGAGTTGTGGTAGATAATTTTATTCAGTGTGTTTGACAGGTGGTGAGGAGGCAATATGTCTCTTCCTCACTGCCTGTTTTAAACCCCTAAAAGCCTTCACCACAGTGCCGCAACCGTGTGCATTATGCGTTGTTGTGGTGAAGCTCAATTCACTTAAACGTGTCTTGTTTGGTGGATGGTACTGCTCAATGAACGGGAGAGGAGGTTTCATTCTTATCAAGGACTGCAAAGCATCAAATCCATGGCATGTGTAGACCCTTATCTACTGTCTTTGCAGCATAAGGGGGAGCATTTGGGGGTCCATCAAAACTCATTTCAGCCATGTTTTTTTACTGCTCCCCAACCACAAGTGTACATAAATCCTAAAAGAGTTAAATACTGCTACAAACTTTTGTGATCCTTAAAGCGGAGTTCCACCCTTTTAAGGGTAGCTGCAGACTTTTAAGAATCAGACACTCACCTGTCCCACGCTCCAGCAATGTGGCCGCCCGCTGCCTTGCTCTTCTCCCCCTCCTCCGTGCGGTGCCGGCATAGTAATTGAGGGCGTCCGGCTTTGCCTTTAAAGCCGAGTGCACACTGCGCATGCACGAGCCACACTGTGCTTTGTGAATGGCCGGTGTATCTTCTGGGTCCTGTGACGTGTCCCAAAAGATCACCGGGAGGAAGGGGGGGAAGGTGAACTTCCTTCCGGTTCCACGCCACCAGAAGAGGAAGTGCAGCTAGGACCCTGTCAAAACAGCGTCCCTGCCTTCCCCCCCAAAAAATGACATGCCAATTGTAGCATGTCAGGGGGTCACCTTCCCTTAAAGCGGAAGTTCCACTTTTGGGTGGAACTCTGCTTTAAGGCTGGGTTCACACTATGTGTGGAGCGGCTCAGAGCAGGGGGTCTGGTGCTTCCCTGTTTACCATTTCAGGGGCGAATCAGATCCAAATTTTTGCCTGAATTTGGACCTGAAACTGAGACAAAGATGCACAGGACCCTTCTGCTCTGTGCTCCACTGCCGCCCTGGGGATGTGTAAACCGGCTCTAGTGCAGTCACACTCTCCTGTAATGCGAATTGGAAGCAGTGAAATCCACATCAATTCACATAAGTGTGAACCCAGTCTTACAAGATTCACCTGATTGGTGAATACAACACAAATGTGGTGCAATCTTTGCTCCCTTTTCTCCCCTTAAAAGGGACCAATAGCTGCTGCTTATGACAATAAGAGATTGCATATGGGTGCAACACTGCATGAATTATTTGTCACAGGTGTTGCTTGAACTGCTTCCAAGGCTTGCTATTTGGTTGTGTGTAGCCTTCATAAAAGAAACTGTAATGGCGTGGGAGCCTTTTTAATATTATAATTCTGTGTCTATTTTTTTAAATTTTTGTATAAAATATTTGTTTTCTAATGAAAACATTTGGACTCACAATACCAGATTCAGAGGATTTTGCATTTTTCTTTTCTGAAGACTGAGAGTAGCAGAAGTTGTTTTTGCACCAGGGACCAGCCATCGCAGATACTTTTCATTTTTTTTTTTTCAATTCTTTATTTAGTCATTCCACAATTGACAAATAAGTCACATATCCTGAGATGTTGTACAGTAAACTGAATATCTCAGACAAGCCTTGTAAATGTAAATCATAAAATGTACTAGCACGGAGAAAGGAAAGTAATAGTCCCTGTGAATTGCTAATAAGGTATGCATACAGTGGTATCTCAATATAGTCAATGTGGGCCAGCATTTTGTTCTGCACAGTAGAATGAGGGAATAGATAGACGGAAGGTATGTTGCTGGAGGGAAAGAGAGGAGGGGAATATGATGGGAAATGGAAGTATAGCAAGAAAAGGAGGGTCTCTTCTCCCAATCTCTTCTTCCAGAAGTTGGAAATAATTTATCAGAAACACAGTGCCTCCCATACTGAAATAAGACGGATCCCAATGCTGGGTTAGGAGCATGTGCGGTAAATGTGTGGAATTTTTGAATTAAAAGTGATTCCAATAGAAACATGTGGAATGAAATTCGGCTTCTTAATGTTTAATTGGGGCAATGAGATCTTCCACACATTTAATCTTGTTGGCTACAGAAATCCATTGAACCATGGAGGGGGCAGTGCCGGATTACCAAACAGGCAGAGTAGGCATCGGTTTATGAGACAGTTTAAGGGTCCTGCAACAACGGATTAAAATAATATTGATTTGATCTTGAAAGAAAATTACAATGAAGCTTTCTTAGATTCTTTACAAAAGATAGAATACATGAATCACCTCAAAGAAACAAAAACTGTAAAGTCATTCTAAAGCCTAAACATTTTTTACCTTAATGTATACCTTGCATTAAGGTAAAAAAATGTTTAGAACCAACGAGAAAACAAGAGAAGGGCACACCGACCTAGTGCAATTCCGTTAAAATATTTATTCAGAGTTAAATGACAAAAATATATACACTCACAAACATAGAAGATTAAAAAGCATATCTGAGTCACCAATTGAACAGAACGCCCCAGGACTACTGGGATGTTCCACGTTTACAAGGAGACCAGAACGTGTCCATAGTGGCCAGGCTAACGCGTTTCCAGGGTGAACCCTCTTATTCAGAGCTTGAAGGCGTCTTGGGGGCATTCTGTTCAATTGGTGGCTTGGCTATGCTTTTTAATCTTCTATGTTCGTGAGTAAATATATTTTTGTCATTTAACTCTGAATAAATATTTCAACGGAATTGCACTAATTCGGTGCGCCCTTCCCTTGTTTTCTCGTTGGTTCTTAGCTCCTTTGGATGGCCATGGTCCTGAGGGGGGCTGCAAGACCTTCTGTGTGTGGAGGAAAACTCACATTCATCCATCAGCCAATCATTTACATTATATCATCACATCTCCTTGTAGGACAATATATCTGAGCTCAGGAGGATTATCTTTTTGTTTTAAAAAATGTTTAGGCATCAATTTTGGCCCCTCTCATTCTATCCAGCACTGTGAACATCTGCTGCTCTTCTTTCCCCTCACTTCCTGGTCTTGCTGGCTTTGCTGGGGCACCAGGAGCCATTGGCTTCCAGTGCTGTCAATCAAAGCTGGTGTCGAGGGAGTGGGGGGTGAGGCCACGCCTCGATGTTTGTATCAATGGACTAAGTAAAGGGGAAGAGGAGCGAGCATGCAGAAGTGCCACCATAGGAAGAAGCTTCCCGTCTCAAGGCAGAGGATCCGAGAAGAGGAGGTTTGGGGCCATTCTGTGCAATTCCATGGCACAGAGCAGGTAAGTATAGAGATGTTTGTTATTTAAAAAAATCCTTTACAATCATTTCAAATTAAAAACTATAGAGAAAATACAGTATTAATGTAATGTACCCTTAAAACAACGTAAAGTGGTAGTAAACCCTCCTATCATTTTCAGCCAAGGAAGCTGCCATCTTGGCCTATGTTTAATCTACAACTGCCATGATGCTGCACATGTTATCCGCTATGACACCACCCATTGGATGGTTTGACGGTTTGGTTTAGAGCACAACCAATGGGAGTGTTACATTTCCGGGACGTGCTGGGAATGAAACTGTTTTTAAAACTGTTAAATGGATGGGTTTACTACCGCTTTAAATCCCATAAACCATAGACATCAGGTTTACATTACAGTCTGTCTCTTAAAAGCCCATCTCCTTTCAGCTGTCGTTTGTAAAAAATGTTTGTACAATCTATGTACGTGTAATGTACAGTAGTGATGGTCGTTCCCATCTAGCGGCAGACGTGCACACTACTCAGTTCCATGTTATCCCACTAGAATGAGAAACCTCTAGAAATCTGCAAGGGGGCCCCAAGGCTTTGAGGCATTTTTTATTGTTTCCTGGGTAATAGAGGTAAATGAAGGAGGAAGGCAGCTGGTTTACCCCCAAGTCATATTCCTGTGAGTTAAATAATACATTGTTTGATCTTATTCCAGTAGGGTCATAAAAGTGGACATTCCCAGAAAATATGCAGCAATATCCCCCTGTATCAATTATATCTCCAACACATTGGGGAAACAGAGGAGTATATTTGATGTAACAGTGTTGGCACCCTATATCTCCAGGTCAGTATTTTGTACCAGGACTCCTGAACCCTGCCAGATATGAATGATTTGTGAGCAAAAAATGGTACTTGATCTTGTTCTTCTTTTAAGAGTTTGATCCCAATCTTGCTTCCACTTCATAAGAAATGGAGGTAGAAAGTCAGCCAGATAGGTGAGTAAGTTATAGTGTAAGTGAAAGGCAATATGTGGGGCAGTAGATTGTGGGAGAGTTAGCAGTCAAGGTGGGGGGTCGAACATAGCAAGGAAACATCTGATCTGCATGGCTTGCTACAGCTTCAAGGGAAGATCAGTTATATTCATGGTGCCTGAGATAGCTTTCTAGTCCCCAGCGGATAAGAAGATTTTGAAATTGAGGGCTGCGGAGAACAGGTGGGCAGGCTGAATTATCTATTACTGAGATCATCTCAGAGAGATGTGAATGCAACAAGGAAATGTACTGAATTTTGCAAATTGTTGACACACTGGCATAGATAAGTAGGTGATTTTTAGCAGAGAGGTGGTGTATTCTTCTGCAACTAAGGAAGATTTGCAAGAGGTACATTAGTAATTTTATGATTTAAGCCTACTCAGCTTTTATCAGTCGAACATTTGTGGTAAACTGCTTGGTGGTATTTAGTAGGGTTTGATCTGTCTACTCCATTTATAGACCACTAAGATAACTCAACTGTGAAGTGTTACTAAACCCAGGACCCTGCATTCACTATATCTGGTCTCCTACAATACACAGAACATGGAAATTCAATTATTTTAGTTAATATAAACGGCTAAATACCTTTTCTCATCAGCAGTTAGAGCAGTCTTGTGACTTCTATCAGTGTCTGGTTAAAGCTTGTAGGAGGAGTTTTCATTCTCATCGATTGTCCTATGAGGCTGATTGGCCCTGGGCTGATCACATGCACTCGCCCAAGAATTTTTTTTCCTCTAGCAATACACACCAAACTGAGCATGTGCAGTGTGCCCCAAAGGCTCTGTACTATCAGCAGATGGATTGGGGACTGTGGAAGAAGGGGAGGGTCAGAGAAGACAGGATAAAACAGCCTTTTTACACAATGCAGATGATTAACCCCTTAGGTTCCACAGTGAGTATAACAAGCATGCTTTACTACACATACAGACTGATTTTACTGTTATGGGATTAGTAACACTTTACAGAAGACTGAGAAGCTTTGCACTACAATCTGTTAAGTTATCCAGTAAATGGTATCAACCTAAATCCAAACCCCTATATAAATAGTATTCATATAAATAAAAACATATTTAAAGGATAAGTTCACCTTTAGTAACATTGTGTATGTTACTCCCATATTTAGGGTGTAACATGTAAGATGTTAGGTGGTAGTGGTATTGGTCTGGTGGCACAGGATTATCCGGCACCTCATCCCTCATCTGAATTTCAATGCAAGAGAGTATGGGATTATAACGGTACCAAAGAAAAAATCCAAAAAAAAGAAATAAAATATAACAATTTTTATTGATACAGAGTTAAAATGACATAGAAGTGTATAATTAAAAACAATGTATACATATTGATGTTGCCTTCATTACAGTATAGTCTGATGATGAAAGACCATGTAGTGATCTAAGGATATTCCTACATGTTTCGCCTATATAGGCTTCCTCAGGGAATTTAGATAGATCACCAGAGACGTTTAGTACCCTGTGAACACTATATCAAATGTCCTCTACAGGCGAAACATGTAGGAATATCCTTTCAGATTTTTTCTTTGGCACCATTACAATCCCATACATGTAACAACAGGCTGGGGATCTTTAAATATATGTGGTTGTGCGGGGCTCTGCTCACCTGGCAGCGTCATTCATTCACAGAGTTCTGTAAATAGGAGAACTACAATTACCATCACTCATTGCTGCTGATGGCTTATAGTCCTCAATGAACTACCAGGGTGCTGATGAGCGCTCTTGGTAGTTCATTGATTCTCCCTGTCATTGAGTAACTGCCTGCCCATATGATGTATGGCAGATAGCTACACTGACAGTCAGTGGGAGCCTGAGACTGCACCCACGATCTGCTGATCACATGCAGTGCTTTACAGGCTCCTAATAAAAAATAATAAATGCCCATTTTTTTACCTGCAAACAGATATCCATTTTTTTTATTCTTTTTTAAAGGTGAACGTATCCTTTAATATCAACTTAAAATGATCAACTATAAAAACAAAGTAAAATAAAATTGATGCAACACTATTATAGTTATTCTTTAATGTTTTATTTGACAGGAAATAACTTTGTCCTATCATTGGTCATATTTAATATATGAAGTTCATCCTTGCCACCTATTCTAATATGCAAAAAGAAATGTATTTAAAACTGTCTGCAGACTAAAACTGTAGTCCCTGCCATAGTGCATATTTAACCAGTAGTCTCTAGAAAGGTAATTAGAGAATATCATCCACTAAAAGCCAGAGAAATAGACTCTGTCAGCTATCATCACAACTCCCTACAGGTACAACGCTGGAAAGTTGTCTGGATTGTGGGAAGTGAATATTATAAGTGGGAATTATACAAAGGAACACTTCCCCATTATCATAATGCACGGATGTCTCAGGTGCTTTTGTTCGTGACATAAAGTGTAAAATTTGCCTGCAAGGAACCAAAAAGGTAGAATATATGCATCAGGTAGCCGTGCGTTTTACAGACATGAGATGAAGTAAATTGTGCTAGAATAGTGAGGTAAATATGAGTAAATATAGGTTCATATAACCTTAGTATTAGCACAGCTCCACCAACCATATGTGGTCAGCCATCTTGGACTGAGGACAGGAACACTATATTGTATTTCTAAAACTAGGTCAGCATGGGCGCTCCTGCTATTCAAACAATCTTTGAGACTTTTTCTCTTCTCTAAACCAACCAGCCACCCCCTGATGTCCCCCATGAGGACCTAGGACCTAGTTTCCTGAGGCATTGAGAATGACCAACCTTTTTGTCCTGCATGAAGACAGAAGTACTCTCTATATGCATACTTGGAAGGGTGTGTTTATCATACTGCTTGGCCATTCACAATCTTGTCAAATGTAAGGCGTTTTCTTTTTTTTTTGCATACTTGTCATCTTTATACATTTTTAGTGTTGAGCGAACCCAAACTGTAACGTTCGGGTCTGTACCGAACTTTGGGGTGTCCGGGACCCGGACCCGAACACGGACGTTTTAAAAACGTTCGGGTTCGGGTTCTGGGTTCTGGTAGTTGATCACGCATGTTGAATAGCTGCAGGGCAGCCAATCAACAAGCATTTCACTGGTTTGCCCTTAGAAGCCATCACAGCCATGCCTACTAATGGCATGGCTGTGATTGGCCAGTGCATCATGTGACCCAGCCTCTATATAAGCTGGAGTCACTTGATGCTGCAGTCACATGCTCTCTGAGACTCTGAATAGTGTAGGGAGAGGAAGCTGCCAGCGTTTTTGTGAGGGACAGATTGCAGACATTTTAACATCTGATCCTGCATCCTGAGATTACTACTACTGTTGCTCTGAGGGACAGATTGCAGAAATTTGAGAATCGAGATTTCACATACTGTTGCTTTGAGTGACAGATTGCAGATCAAACCCTGCCTAACACAACGATCGATTTGATCGTA
>BLSH010109869.1:147815-168767 GCA_018402905.1 Glandirana rugosa
CCTTCCCCCCTCGTCCTACGTGTGTGTTTCTTCACGACCCTTCACGACCTGGGATGGCAGCAGAGAGGGGCCTGGGATGACAGCACAGAGGGGTCCTGGAGTGGCAGCAGAGAGGGGTCCAGGAGTGGCAGCAGAGGGGGGTCCTGGGATGAGTGGCAAGCAGCCTCTCTCTGAATTTGGGGGGGGGGCTGTAAAAGTATATGTGCTGGGAGTGCTTTTGGAGGGGAGAGAAATTGTGCTGGTGGGGGGGGGTCGGATGTGAAATCCCCCCATCACTCCCCCTGCCACTAGCATAATTCCTTTCCCCTCCAAAAGCACTTCCCAGCACTTCTTTGTGTGTGCATCCTGCTCCCCCCTTCCTTGTTACTGTGTCCCCCTCCCCTATCAACAAAACTATTCACAGACCTCAGATGTTCAGCGCGGCTTTTGCAGTGAATGTCTCTTTCTCCTCCCGGCTCCTCCTCCTGTCTGTATGCAGCGGAGCAGAGCAGGAGGATCCTCTGTGTAATATGCAGGCTCAGTGGGGAAAGATGCTAGTGTCGGCTGCTACAGAGGGACGATCACTGCATGGGGACCCGGGCACTCTGCAACAGATGTGGGGAAGGTGTCCTGAGTGTCCACGCTAGCGTGCCCCTGTCAGGTCAGGTACACTGGGCTCCAGAATCAGCACAAATTCATTGGGACTGAAGTACCAGGTGCCTCTCATGGGGCCCCCTACTGGCCAAGGGCCCTCAGGCAGTGCCTGAGTGCTCTAATGGTCGGTCCACCCCTGCTGGTTACTTATTTTACAAAAGAGATGGAAATGGAGATTCCTGTATGTCAACAGTGGCAATGTTATTTTTATGTTTTGGGAACATTTGTTGTTTTTCTTGGTGCAATTTATTTTTGCTATGTTCCCACGGAGACAAGCTTCCACTGGAGCCCTCTGTCCATACCTGCCTTTTCTTCCACGTTACATATCAGTGGGTTCTGTCAAGGAGAGCATTGATGGTCATATGCAAAGTGAGAGTCTTGCCTAGAGGTTCAGTCAGTCTGCACATTTTAAAGCTGAAGTGTAGGTATGACAAATTTGACATAGTTATATTGGATCAGCTTCAGCTTGGACCAATGTAAGTATGTACATACAATACCTGTGGGATCCTTATGAAAGCTGGACATAATTGTAGTAGGCACCACTACTACAATGATCTCAACTAGCTTCCGGGTCCTGTACTTCCCTGCTGCACTATGAATAAGGCATTCAGGGAACACTTTCTCTCAATGAATGTAAAATAGTCTCAGATTGGATGAGGTGGAGAGTTGGGGTGGTGATGTCACAATCTCCACCTCATCCAATCAGAGAACGATTTGTGATCATTCATTGAAAAAACACAAAGTGTTTCCTTAATGGTACCTGTGCCAAGTGAGCAACCTTCTTTGTTAAAGAGGAAGTAAACCCAGATTGGGTTTACTTCCTCTATATTCCCCTGTAAACTAGAAGCATAATGGGCTACTATGCATCGCATAGTAGCCCATTATGTGCCACTTACCTGCAAACGAAGCCTGCAGTGTCCATCAATGTCCCCTCTCCAGGCCGCGTCCATCTTCAGCCCCTCTTCCTTCCGGGGCCGCGACTCCGGCGCTGTGACTGGCCGGAGTCGCATGACGTCACTCCCGCGCATGGGCACAGGAGCCGCCAGTCACGGCACAGGGTCAGTGGAGAAACAGCACGGAGGCTGTTTCTTCACTGCGCATGTGCCGACATTATGTAGGCACATGCAAAACACTGTATATCGAATGAACCGTGCAGGTTTGGGAGATATGCAGTGCACCTACAGGTAAGCCTTATTTTAGGCTTACCTGTAGGTTAAAGTGGTGGTCACAGGTTGACAACCACTTTAAGTAAGCAGAAGGACAGTCACTTGGCATTGGAACAGGATGCTATTGGAAATGACTGTACTATTATCAGTGTCTACTACAGTTATTTCCAGCTTCCACATGGATCCCACAAGTATAGCACATACTGTAGATGCTTAAAGCATTTGTTACCCCAACACGTCATATTCCTGACATGTGGCTGCTGTGCCATGTACTTGTCTGAAAATGTATCCTGCTCTCTTTGTATTGCTTCCTTTGTTTGAAATCTCTGGTGTTCCTGCCAGCCCCCTAGCTTTCCTATTAAAAACTGACCACACTAAGCAGGAAAGCACACTGTGGTCAGTTCTATAGCTATGTTGGGAACTCTGCCTGCTCTCCTCCAATGATCATACTTGTCCTGACAAGCCTCCGCTGCACAGCCATTCATTGGAAAGCTCAGTGTGCAGCTGCTTCTCCTCCCCCCAGCTCTTATGCAGCTGAGAACAGAGGGAATGTGACCACTTATAAAAAAGGGAAAAATATAATTATAATGTTTTTTTTATATATATCTAAACACAAATGTTTTGCATTTCATTTCTATTTTAAACGGAATGGGTTGTTTTACAAGGTGATTGTTTACTATTACTTTAACCACTTCAGCCCCGGAAGGATTTCACACTTTAGGACCAGAGCCCTTTTTGCGATTCGGCGCTGCGTCACTTTAACTGACAATTGCACGGTCGTGCGACGTTGTATCCAAACGAAATTTGCGTCCTTTTTTCCCACAAACAGAGCTTTCTTTTGGTGGTATTTGATCATCGCTGCGTCATTTCTGATCGCTGCTATAAACAAAAGAAGAGCGACAATTTTGCAAAAAAACCCAAATTTCTTACTTTTTGCTAAAATACAAATCCAAAAAAATATATAAAAAAACAATTTTTTTCACCGTTTTTGGCCGATTTATATTCTTCCTCATATTTGCGATAAAAAAAATCGCAATCTGCTTTTATTGATTGGTTTGCGCAAAAGTGGCCACGTTTACGGACGATGAGAATTCATTTTTGGGGTTTTTAGTTTTTTTTTATTTTTTTATTAGTAATGGCGGCGATCTGCGATTTTTAGCGGTACTGCAATGTTGCAGCGGACATGTCGGACCATTTTGACACTTTTTTGGGACCATTGGCATTTATACAGCGATCAGTGCTATAAAATGCACTGATTACTGTGTAAATGCCATTGGCAGTGAAGGGGTTAACCTGCAGGGGGTGCTCTAAGGGTTAACTGTGTTCCCTGGGTGTGTTCTAACTGTGTGGAGACTGCCCTAGCAGGGGAAGGGAAGCGATCACAGCTTCCGTGTAGAGGAAGGCTGTAATCACAGCCCTTCCCCCTCACAGAACGGAGGTCCGTGTTTACTTACACGGACCTCCGTTCTTTCACTCCGGGGGGGGGGCATCGCGGGTAGCCAGCGGCGATCGAGGCCGCCGCACCCGCTCCCTGGCCCTCCCCGAACACAGTGAGCGCGTGGGCACGCCTCCGGCGGCACGAGCGCGCTCGCAGTGCGCGATCTCGCAGCCGCCGTCAGATGACGGCAATTTGTGATATCGCACCAATTTGTCGCCGTCAACCTGCGGTTGGCGGTCGGCAAGTGGTTAAAGAGGAAGCTAACTTCTATCTTTTGCTTTTACCTATAGGTAAGCCTATAATATAGGTAGTGTAAATATCTCCTAAACGTGCACAATTTAGGAGATACTTACTGTACATGCAGCCAGTGACATCGCTGAGGCATGCACTCTGAAGAAATGACCACCCATGCTGTTCCTTCAGAGCACTGTGCCATGCATGAGTGGCGTTATCGCTGCTCCAGCCATTCAGAGAGCCGGAGTCTGCGAACCCGGATGTAAAATGGGTGAAGATGGAAGCTGTCTCCAACGATTACATTGCACCAATGGAAGGCTTCGTTTTCAGCTAAGTGTCACATAATGTGCTAGTATGAGATGCATACTAGCACCTTATGCCTTTGCCTTGCAGGTAAGAAAGAAAAAAGTCCAGCGCTTTACAACCGCTTTTAGTTTGTCCAGTCTGGACCAATGTAACGATGGAAGAATTGCCATACATAAGCTTCAGCTTTAAAGTGTATATCTAGGCTTACTGAAATGTACCTCCAAACTTCCCTCCCCCTTTAAAGCAAACCCCAGGATTTTTTCTTTTACTTTCTTGCAATAGCTTTTATTCCTGTCATATCAGTACTAGCAAAATTCTTGCAGGAGCAGCTGCAAGGAGCTTATTTCCAATTGATAT
Source organism: Glandirana rugosa (assembly GCA_018402905.1). Lineage (NCBI taxonomy): Eukaryota > Metazoa > Chordata > Amphibia > Anura > Ranidae > Glandirana > Glandirana rugosa. The sequence goes on from BLSH010109869.1 coordinate 151,950, forward strand.
AGGCCTACATTCAGAACTACATCTTCTGATCGGGACTCAGAAACAGACATAAAAAAAATTGAATTTAAAGAAATGTTTTTTTAGTCAAGTACAAATTAAATTTTAATTCCAAGGTTCATAGTCCATGATGATAAAAATATTTTTTATCATTTTATATCACTAGCGGCAGGACCTCAAAAAGGCTGCCCGTTTGCCCCAATGGAATTGCTTTCTCTGTAGCTACATGTAGTGAGAAGTGTACTTATAGAAGTACACATAGAATTTATCTTTTTTCTTATGTATTTGTTTCTTTTATACAGCTATTAATAGAGATCCTTTTTATTGGATCAAGATTTTCAGGTATTTGTTTTTTACCTCTAATTTTTTTCATTTATTTCACTTTTATCTGTAAACGTAGCTGGTTTTATTATTAGCTGGTATTATTCTTGTTATTTTTACTGATAATGCTATATTTAGCACCATTTATGCCATCATATATGCTGTCTTGTTGGAAGTTCTTGGCACTTCCTTTATTGTATTGACAATTTTCTAGATGTTTGTTTACATCCAATAAAGGAAAATACATGAATGAATGTCAGGTTGCATTCACATTACATCGTTTTGAATCGTGGGAAAATTTGCCGCGAATCTGCCTGCAATTTGACATCACTGATGCGTGAATGACGAAGTGTAGGACTCGCATCCGAGATGTCATTAATTTGAATGACACCTCAAAATGCGGTGTGGGTCTGCCACGATTGCCGGGCAATAAAGCGTGCTGTGATCGCAGCAACCCACATCGTAGGACGCATGTCGCCCCAAAGTAGCTCCTGAACTATTTTTGGGCGACATGCATCCCATGATGCGGGTTGCCAACGATTGCAACCCACTTTATCGCCCGACAATTGCGGCAGACCCGAACCGCATTTTGAGGTGTGATTCAAATGAATGGCATCTCAAATGCGAGTCCCACGTTTTGTCATTCACACATCAGCACTGTTAAATCGTGGGCAGATTCGCGACAAATTTGCCTGCGATTCAAAACGCTGTAATGTGAATGCAGCCTTAATGTGGTAGATTCCTTTCTCTGGTTTTCTTGGAGGAAAAAAAATTGAACCCCATAATATCCTATAGTTGTAAATTGGGTTGGATTTTCCTTGGATAAGGGGCTGTACCATATAGGGCATTTCTTCACTCCTGACTCTGGGACATTGTATAAGCAAACTGGATCTTCCAGATTTGGAGAAGTTCAGATTTCAAGAAATCTCACATCTGGAAAGACAAATCTCTTCCGCCCAAATTCACAGCTTATGAGACTTGGTGTGGTCAAGCCACAGAGCAAAGGGGAGGCATCTCGGTAGTTTACACAGCACTCTCCTTGCCTACAACGAAAGCCACATATATGAATCACTGGGAGGAGGATTTTCAGTTCTCATGGGACTTGGAGACCTGGCACAGAGCTATATCTAATTTCTTTTCGGGGCATCTTAAACACTGCCCTCATGGAGGCGAGTGTTAAGGTCATCACCAGATGGTATCTCACCCTGACCAAGCTGGCCCTCGGCAAACCCACGGTGCTTCAGAGGATGCTCCCTCTTGGGTCCAATGCCACACATCTGGTGGGAATGCCCTAGGATAAGACCATTTTGGAGAAAATTATTCAACCTTATTGAGAGGTTGACTCAAACCCGGGTCCCCAGGTCCCCTAAGATCGCTCTTCTAAACGCGCATATCCCGAACCTGTCTAAACACAACAGGAAACTAGTGCAGTTCGTCTTGCTTGGAGCCAAGCTCATGATAGCGAAAGCATGGAAAAAACCAAAGGTCTCTTTCGCAGCTACCATTCAAAAAGTCTCTGGGATCATGTCCCAGGAGAAGCTCTGCAGCATCCTTTCAGATACAACTAAGAGGTTTGAGGATACCTGGGAACCGTGGGCTAACTACATAGGTGTCTCTTTCATACCGGGACAGATCCTATCCTTAGATACGGCAGACTTGAACCAAATATAGGTGCTTCTATACTTTATATCTCTCTTTTTCTTCTTCGGGTACCTCAGTTATGCATTAACTACATTCTAGTTGGGATATTATGTCTCCTTTCTTAGTTGACATGTTACTAGTAGGACTGTGACAGATCTGGCTCAGGACCCCAACTTCCAGTACCCACCTCTGAGTATTTGACGAGAAGGGCGGCGAGTCTCCGACCTTTTACCACATGGGGGAGCGAAACCTCCCTCTCCGGGCACAGCTTGCTCCCTTTAAGGGGTGCTTGGAGACTGGGAGTGTGAGCCCACCACCCTTCCCTTTTCAGATTGATGGTCGTATGGCTCCGCCTTCCTCAGTTCAACTATAAGCAGTAGGGAAGCGAGTCCGCGAGTCTAGTAACGTTTACGGTATCCTTGCCTATTCAATGTTTCTCTGTCAGTTTTCATATGCAATGGTGTATTGTGTCTTTTAATGTTATGTCTATAATGGAAATAAAAATTTCTGAAAGTAAGTGATCTCCCTGCTGAGCTATTGTGTTCTGATTGGGGGACTGCCCCCCACCAGAACACCCCGGTCATCGCTCGCAGCTGATCAGCGAGCGCTGATCAGATGCTGATTGGATGTTGGTTTTCTAGGATGCCCATTTAACAGAAACCAGACGTTTGGATGGCTTCTGTCGGACAGGCTGATATACACAGGGGCCCACGGGCCTGAATGTCAGACAGTCTCTGCTGAACCGCCCGATATTCTGCTCAGCTGTACCAGGCTTTAACCCTGAAAGAAAAATAAAGAAAGACAGTATTGGGTGGGGCCCAGGAGGTTGGTACCCAAGTTGGAATAATGTCCCACAGAGCCCAGGGAAAGGTTGCACAATTCTTATTTTGCTGAATTTTAGGTAAACAGATAACAAATAGAGCAACAATCAGAAATCACCAGCACTAGTAATGTGGTTGTACCAACTGCGGCAAAATGCTTGATATAACAGTTCCAAACAGTACTGTATCAGTGAAAACAGTGACTCTGGAAACACAGGTGCGGTAGGCTGATAGTAAGCTGTAGTTTTCACAGCAATGTTAGCGGAACATCAGCAGATTTCCAACTTCAAGGTTGTCACTTTGGCATAGATTACATTACTGAAGTGGCATCTGCATAGGGGTTGGCTGGTAAGCAGAGCAGCAGTGCAAATGGCACTTAGAAAAGCGGTGCAAGTCATGTTACACAGAACTGGAGACCGGAGGATAGAAAAGCAGACAGTGGTGCCCTTAATATATCTCTCCTCAAAAAGAAACCTTTCCCTGAGGCTAATTCACTATCCCTAACAATCGTAGTTCCTATCCCTACTCACTCTCAAAATGCACCCCAATGACAGCAGGGTACTGCTATTAATTTGCATTGCCCACTCTAATGATGGCCACCAAAGGTCACTCAGTGTTGCAGTGTCCAATCAGACCTTGCTCCCCTGATAATACCTACAGAGTCTGCAGAGGAACAATGTTCCTCCCAGCCTCCCTTCTATCTGTACAGCGGCACAGCAACACAATGCCATCTACAAAATGGAGGATAAACTGCATCTGCCTACAAGTAAACCAGCAAAATTCCTATTTTTTATATACTATACTTTAAATTAAATTCAAATAAAGTTGTTAAAGAAAGAAACAAGATGAGGTGGGGATTGGCAATCCCATAGGACCACTTCTTTATTTTTGGCCTTGACAAAACAGTGTAATGAAACTTTAATATTGCACTTTAGATACAAGAATACAAATTAGTATACATCCGTATGTGTCTATTGTTATTTCATTAACATGGTTAGCATCAACCATGCTACACAACGATAGAACCCAGGCTCTCAGCTCACTGATTCCCATGGCAACAATTCTATGTGATAAGCACGAGTCACATCCAATAAGGGACACCATACGCCAGTGAAGCCAATAAAAGCTTTATTCCATAAAGGAAATAGGCAGTAATTGCATATGTGGATAGAGATCATTTTCTCATGGATCTAACAATACATCCTTTTTAATGACAAGTATTTGCAATAAGCAGACACATGGCTTGGATAGACGTCCCACTGTAATATAAAGGGATTTATATGAAGCTTAAAGGAAATCTGTCACCAAGAAAAGAGTGATTTAACATGCAACAGTCAACTAATTAAATGCAGCAGCATATTTTCGCAGTTTGTCAGTGTCCCAATGAATGTTCTAATGTATGTCCAGGCTAATGCTAAAATGTAAAACAAGATCCAGTCTGTAGTACCCTTTCTGGATATTAATCTGCAGCAGGGACAGTGTGGTTGATTTACTAAAACTGAAGATTGCAAAATCTGGTGCAGCTGTGCATAGAAATCAATCAGCTTTCAGGTTTTCTTTTTCACAGCTTATCCGAAAAGCGGAGGTTAGAAGTTGATTGGCTGCCATGTACAGTTGCACCTGATTTTGCACTCTCGAGTTTTAGTAAATCAACCCCAGTGCCTCCACATACCTGACTGTGGAGCCCAAGATGACAATGGTGGCCTCTTGCAAAATGTCCATCCAAACACCCCTAATGTTGGAGACAGGGACAGCTAGAGCAGTGGAAGGGTGCAAGTGACAGGAAGCTGGAGTAGTGAACTGAAGCTTGGAAACACAGAAGTCCTTCCAGTGATAGTATGGAGTCTGGTACAAACTATGTTCAGCAGTAATGAAAAAGAGGACTTTAAATGAGGTGTGTCACTACCAGTGGATAAAGGTATCACATATGAATCAGATGAGGATTCATGCATGCAAAAAAGAAAAATAACATTATAAAAATATTTTATTGAATAGCCCTGTTGGCGAATAGGAAATATCAATATGCATTATGGTTACACAATTCATATGATGAAATAATAACTTGATAATAGAATAGAATCATACCACACTAACGTGGGGATGTAGGTTAAGAAGCTGAAAACGTGAGTAGTCACAATTTTAATGTATATACATAATAGATATAAAATGGTTGCACCAGTCTAAGTGCATGACTGTAACATAAAATTGTATCTTATAATGCTCAACACGTTTCGTGGGATTCCACTTCCTCAGGAGCAGGTGCAATAAGTGTATCTACAAAACATATATAAGCAACAATAGAATTGGATAATATACAGAAAGTGCATATATTAAAGAAGCCAAATTAAATTAGTGCTCTTAATAGCTCTAACTCACAATTCAGCGTCACATTTTTAGCGCATGGTGTATAGGGCCATTTGGTGACGTCCATACCGCGAACTGTGTTCAGCAGTAGCCAGGTCAGGAACAAGGTAAGTAGACCTTCAAGAACTAGGAATGCAGGAACCAGAGCTGAAGAAAATACAGTACTGAGGCCAGACAGAATCTCCGTTTAAATAGACCGCTGGCCACCACGATCCGTGGACGTGTGTGCATGCATACCAAGCATGAATGCATGTATGTGTCAATGCGCATTCTTGTCCTTGCATGTTGTTAGGCTTCTATACTCATGGACCTGCACAAGCGCATGAGAATGAGCACCTACTACACGAAAATGAGCATTTGCTGTAAGAGATCACTGACAGAAAGATACAGGCAATAGATAAGGGCCTCTGAACTGGTTTGCCATTTTGCAATAATGTCAATGGACTCACTTTGTAAAAAGACGATTCAAGGAAGATTTGATTCACATTGTGTCAGAAGCCGTTTCCCCTGCAAATAACAGAGATGAGAATACAAAGCCAGGAAATAACACTGTAATGGTTGAAGATACAAATATAGACTAATAACACTTCTATTAAATGAAATAAAATTATAATAATACTATAAACAGAATGTAACTGAATCGGAGCACCACAAACCAAAAACCCTATTTAATTCCTTTTTAATATTCAAAGCAAACTTACCCATCCATCCATGTTTCCGTGCTTTATTTTGTTGAGAAATCACTTTGAAAAACACTCCTTAGCATTTCTAGCCATGGTCATCTTGAGTAAGGGCAGATGATTCATGTAGCATTTACTTTCTGGAATCCATCTGCCCTTAGCTCAGGCATGAAGGCGGGAGGGTGTGCTTGGCTGAAAAAGTCCCTCTTCTCCTAGTCTAGATAAAAGAAAAAAATGCTAGGCCTAGGCCAGAAACCAGAAAGCAACTGAAGCAATGTAAAAAAATAAAATAAAGTACAAGTTCAGCCTAACACTAAAATCTCTGCATCTACAGACACCCACGATCTAACGCTAACCTATCTAGCAATGTAAAGATGAAATCAGTATACATAACTTTTCTGAAGCCGGTCCGGTCCCACACTGAGCTGTTAGCCAAGGCTTCGCTGTGTAGGCGGATGCAGAGGACACAGCCGACAACAGAAGCCCCATAACAACCCAATGCATGACGTCACTTCCCATTCATTTCACAGCTGTTGTCGGCCGTGTCCTCTGCAGAGCTTCCGCTGCTGGAGACCGGAGTTGATCGGCTTCAAAAAATATAGAGTGATTTCTTCTTTACAGGGCTAGATAGGTTATGTTAGATCCTGGATGTCTGTAGATGCTGAGATTTTAGTGTTAAGGTGGACTTTTACTTTAAAGCAAGTAAGTAATATACCTTTCTATCTCTTTAGTAATGCTAGCAGCATAAGCAATGAAAATAGTTATTGTTGATTGAGAGGATAACGTTACCCTTTAATAATTGAGTAAAAACTTCACACTGTCAAAACTTTTAGTTGGATGTTACTAGAGCAGGCATCTTCATTTTTCCTCTACCAATGTCACAGTGACAACTGAAAAAAAATTGATTTCGATCATCAAACAATAAAAATCCAACAGAGGCTCTAACTTTAGTACACCCAATCCAAATTTTAAAAATAAGGTTTCCGCTTTAAATATAATTTAAGTTGCAATCGTTTTTGAATTTTAAATATTTATTCAGTTATTAATAATAATAATCATAATTCATTTAATTTATCAGTTATATCATTTTTTGGTAAATATTGCTTTTATAATAATTCATTCTTTCATTCATACATTATTAATATGTTACTAACTAGTGCTTTACTATGAATGCATTATTTAAAACGTATTCATCAATCAGTTTAATTATTTTAATAATATATTTTAATTCTAATAAAGTTATTTCTTAGTTTTGTTCCCTTTACCTCATGGAAAGTAATCATATTTGCCACATACAAATGTATCTAAAAAGTATAATTTTTCTATAATTTTAAATGTTCCAAATCTTAAAAATGCAAACAAAAAAGTAATTCACAATTTGCATTAAAGACTAATTTTTCCAAAACACCTATAACTACAGAGGTGAAAAGGGCTTGCTTTAAAGTCATTGTACTGCTTGTTCAGAATATGTAATTAAAATAATGTACATGGTCTAGACATGTGCAATTTGTTTCCCTACAAATTCCTTTTCGGACGAAATTCTGCATTTTCGTTTATTCTGAAGCATCCAAATGAACGAAAGACTCTTTTGGTAAATGCATACGAAAATGAATTGTCAAAAAGAACGAAAATCCGAAAGAATGAAAATCCAAAACAACAAAAATTCGAAAATACAAAGATCCGAAATAACTAAAAAGGATTCAACCTACAAATTTAACAAATCAGATCATTTTGTTTTGTGTATTTTCTATTATAATTAACTGTTATAGTTTTTATTATTATTATTATTTATTATTAAAAACTATTAAATAGTAGGTAAAACAGCTGAAGTTGGTAATTCTTCTATTCAGGTCTCTGCGCCATAGCAGCTTATTTGGGATAGATTAGATTTACATTTTTATTGGAATTTCCTTTCATATTTGGCTAAAGTAACTGTTAGTTAGTGGAACAAATACGAATGCATCCGAAGTTACAAATTATCTGTAGTAACGAATGCCACATCTAAATGAATGGAACAGAACGAACACAAATGCATCTGAAGTTACGAATTATCCAAAGTAACGAATGCCACATCTAAATGGATGGAAAGGAATGAATACGAATGCATCTGAAGTTACGAATTATCCGAAGTAACAAATGCCACATCTAAATGACTGGAAGGGAACGAATACGAATGCATCTGAAGTTACAAATTATCCGAAGTAACGAATGCCGCATCTGAACGAATGGAACGGAATGAATACGAATGCATCTGAAGTTTTGAATGATCCGAAGTAACGAATGACGATCATAACTAATGATATGATAAGGAAAAAAGAAAACAAATGAAACTAAAACAAAGCTAAACAAATTTTTCGGTAGTGCACATGTCTAACATGGTCTGGGCACAGATTGACTTAGGCTGCTGTCACATGGTCGTGTCCGTGTGCAGGCTCTGCTTTGCTCAGCAGGGATCAATCCGTTGATTCCCGCTGAGCCGGCGAATGACAGATCCGTCTCTGCTCACCGATGGACCTGTCAAAGCCCTGCTCTCCTCTATGGGAAATCGGATGAAAACGAACCGTCTGTTTGTTTTTATCCAATCCGATTCCCAGACGGATGTAAAAATAGGGTTTGCATCCGTCTGACTTTTCGGTGCAGGAGCGGATCAGAGAGTGGCAGTTGTCAGCGGACATGTCACCGCTGACATCCGTTGCTCCATAGAGTTGCATGGAGCGTCCGTTCAGGTCCATCTGAAAAACAGACAGGTGGACCTGAATGGAACAACCGCGTGAAAGGGGCCTTAGAATGAACAAACCAATGAACGTTGATATGCAAACAAATACTGTAAATGTACAACATGAAACAAAATATTGGGCAATGATAAATCAACGTGACTCTTTCTTTAAAAATCTACATAAAATATTGTATTCTGGATCATGGTGATATTTAGTTCCTGTTTGAATGGTTTTAGGCACTTACTTGTTTATTTATCTCTACCACTAAACGCATAGAAAAAATAGAGGTAAAGCTTGCTGCTCTTGCTTCCAAGTTAAGTTCAGGTCAAATGTAAGGTCAAATATAGACAGAGTAAAACCAATTCCAGTTCTGTTCAGCACCTTGTGGCTTGGGGTCAGTTTGGCTTAAAATGATTCTAGAGCTTTCATCAATATCTCATGTTGCAGTGTCAATGAGTAGGAAGTCTTGAAGCCTATTTGAGGTCACAGAAATAGATTTGTGATTTAGCCCATCAGCATTAAATCACTGTGTTTATGTCAAAATCTAAGCAGTGGCTGGAAATTAGAGCAGTAGGCATTCAGGGACATAGGCTCCCCGCACAGGAATGGGGGGGGGGGCAGGACTATAAAGCTGTCAGAGAAGTGGACGTAGAAGCAATGTTGCCAATATCCATCATGGGCGCATCTGGCGAACTTATGGCGCATGCACCACAACTGGCGCACGCAGATGCGTGATGGTGCAAACAGGTGCAGTGGTGCACACATGGCGTGGCAGATGTTTGAGCCCATTGGCATATTTAAACCTGTTGCTGTGAGCACTAGATTGCTGGATTATCCCCCGTGTTTCCTGTGCTCCTATGTATTCTGATCCTTGGCGCGTTACCAACTCGGCTTGCCTTGACCTGATTATTCTGATCTCCTGGTTTGACTTCTGGCTTGTACTTCTGACTCCTGTCTGCTCCATTATGTTTGACCCCGGCTTGACTCCCCGACTTTGCTTATACCTATTTAACCGTGTATGACCCTGGCTTGTTCCAGTTCTGCTATCTGAATCTGCTATGGACTGATCTACAGTGTATGACCCCTGGCTTGGCTCCTGGTTCTGTTTCCACTCTGCTCTGCTGCTAAGTATGCCTGGTGCCACCCAAGCAAAACTGCCATACAACACATCCTGTTTGTTCCAGCTACCTTTCTGGTGATCAGCTCATCAGACCACAGCAACTGGAAAACCATGCTTCTTTGGGCACTACAATCCCTGTACCACTTTCAGGGGTGTGCTGCACTTAGTCGCAAGGGGAGCCCTCTCAACACCTTGGCCTCGCACCTGCTACATGACAAAAGCTGGGAGACTTCAATTTATCTTTAGATTAACAATGTTTTACTATTCACATTTAAAAGACCTCTACCAGAAAAATATTTTATTCTGACAGTTAGTATTTAGTATAGAAATTGAATTTTAAAAAAAATATATAGAGAGAAAAAACCTTTCCAACAGGCTACGGGACCAGTCTTACAGGACACACAATCTCATGCGTGAGTAAATGGGAGCCAACTGTGAGATATCAGGAAGTCACAGCCGGCTCCTCCATCCAAGATTACAGCACTGGCGATCCGAAGCCTGCTGTAGAATCAACTCCGGGGAAGACAGTGCTGGACTCCTGGGCCGATAAGTACCTGCTTGTTAAAAGTCAGCAGCTGCAGTATTTGTAGCTGCTGACCAGTGTTAATTTCGTCAATGAAATCGTTTTCGTCAAAGTTTTCGTCAGCGGCATTTTTACAGTGACGAAAACGAAACAAAAAGTACAGCACATTTTCGCCCACTGGCAAAAACTATGACAAAAATCAATTAACGAACGAAAACTAAACGAAAATGGCATGGAGGGACGTTTACCCTCGTGAACTTCTGGTTTCTCTCACACCACACGAGTGTCTGCTTTCCGTTCTCACTGAGCCTGGGCTACGAGCATCTGGACAGCACATTCCCCTGGATCTGCTCTCCCTCCCTGTGCCCGCCCCTCCCTCTGTGCCACCCGTCTCTGCGCTGTGTATGTGAAGAGGATGTGTGGGCGGCAAGTTTCAATTAAGCAGTCGAAAAATTAAGCCAGGGACTGAGTGAGTGAGCAGTTCAGCACTGTGACCGTACTCTCCCTCTTCTCCTTCAATCCCTTCCTGCCACCTCTCTCACTCCTCCTCTTTCTTATGTTGTCCCCCAGCAGAACTTTTCCCTAAATTCAAGCATAGAGCTTTCTTTCTTCAGTCTATAATAGTACTTGGTTCTAGGTGCATTTAAGTGGGCTCACCATGCCATTACCTTGAGGGATTGGCATTTAGGAGATTAAAACAGGCAGTGAGCAAATGTGATATCACCTTCTCACTGCCTGTCAAATGCCTCTGAAAAGTGACCTGAGCATGAATCACTTTTCAGTGGAGTGACAGTGCCTGCTGCAAGTGTGAACAACCCTTTGGGTTCATAGTGGTATGCTGTGGTTTGGCCGCAGTGGTGGTGTACCCGTAGTTCTCCTGCAGGCAGCGGCAGGAACTATGCCCCACTGTAGCTGACAGTGGGAGGAATACTCCTGGTTATAGCCACAGTCCCATAGACTACTATTAGGTTGCACATTTTTGCCACATTGTCCTGCATGTTGCATCTTTGGTGCGATTTCAGAAAACCCTACAAAAACGTGCAACCTAATAGTAGTCTATGGGACTGTGACTATGACCAGGAGTAACATGCGTGAAAACATGCGCAAAGTACACCACCACTGCGGCCAAACCACAGCACTGTGCATTACAGGCCTCCTTAGACCATCCAGAGTGGCTAAATCGAAGTTTGTGAGTTTGTTCAAACCCAAATGCTTAAATAATGCATTACAATTTAACTAAACCCATTCGATTTTAGTCGACTAAAATGTGTGGGTGTAAAACTAAAATGGCGTTTTAGTCAAAAGACTAAAACTAAATGGAAATTTGCTGCCAAAATTAACACTGCTGCTGACTTTTATTTTTTTTTAAACAGAGTTGAAGTTCCTTAAATGGGTAAACACAACTCCGGCCTTTTTATTCCTTATGCCATAACCATTCCCCTGTCCAATCCCTCTCTTTCTTCTCCTACCTCCTGTCTGCCCCTCGACTATTTTAACATCTACTGATACTTCTTATCTTATTGGTTCACATTTCATTTGCAGCAGAAATCACATGATGCATATTATTTTCCTTGTCTACAATATATATTAACACCATTTAGATAAAGAATAACTGTGGCAATATGAAGAGAGGAGATGGATGGAGAATGAATTCTTCACTGTTATATATTATATACAGTCAACGTAATGTATATCAGGGGTCTCCAAACTTTCTAAACAAAGGGCCACTTTATTGTCCTTCATATGATATGGGCCATACTGTGGCCAGTGGGAGTAGAACATGCCCCAATGTCACTGGGTGTAGCCAATGCCCCATCATTGATATTAGGGGGTAGAAATAGTGCCCCATCATTGGTGTCAGTGGGAGGAATAGTACCCCATCATTGGTGTCAGTAGAAAGAATAGTGCCCCATCATTGGTGTCAGTGGGAGGAATAGTGCCCCATCATTGGTGTCAGTGGGAGGAATAGTACCCCATCATTGGTCTCAGTGGGAGGAATAGTGCTCCATCATTGGTGTCAGTGGGAGGAATAGTGCTCCATCATTGGTGTCAGTGGGAGGAATAGTGCCCCATCATTGGTGTCAGTGGGAGGAATAGTGCCCCATCATTGGTGTCAGTAGAAAGAATAGTGCCCCATCATTGCGTATATTAAGGGTGTTCTTCTGCGCTCCCACAGTCTCTCTATGTGCTTATGGTAGCTGGTGTGTGTCAGCTGCTCACACAAAGATGTGAATCCACAACATCAAACAAAATCTAAACACAGGTAAAAGGGGTGGAGCGCTAACACTTGTATATAATTTAAAATTCCATAACAATAAAAGCATAGCAAGCGTAAAATCCTGATATAATAAGATCTAAGTGTAGTAAGAATGATAATAAAATATATATAAATAAATACTGCTTAATGGTATATCGTTATACGTCTCAAGGCTGGACCAACATATACCACATCAATCAACCCAAGCTGTGCAACATCAGATCATATATATAAAACATTTAGCAAGTCCAGATATAAAACGGGGGGTAAAACTTCTGTATTAATAGTCTATAAGAGCATGCATAAAACCGATCCTTCGGGCTGTGACTTTCTTCTTAAAAAATATCTTGTGCCTTTCTTTATAGGTGCTTAAGTGGTGTTAACAGGGCATATATTATAGTGATAGTATATTGATTTTTCATCTGTGATATCACTTCTAGGTGCTCAAGCCTCTCACCTGGAGTGTGCTAAACAGAAGCACATAAAGGTATCTTTGGGTGGTAAGGGATCAGTTCCACCACTAGGGGTCCTCGGTCTCCTGTTCCTTCCTCTTGCTTCCTTCTCTACTCATATAGGCTCCATACCATCAGCTATTTTTCTGGGGTCATCTCGGGGGGGTATATGGGGGCAACAAACAAAACCTCTCTTGGTGCAAATAACGTTTTAACAAGCGTTTATTAGATAAAAAAAACAGGAACACTCACTTTTTAAAAACAAATCGCATGCAAAACTCCACGAGCATCGAGCTTGTTCCAGTAACATCCAGTACTCCAGTAACATCAAGGGTACACCTCTCCTGCCGTCCTACGCGCTACGTCACGTGCCTCGTGACTTCATCAAAGGGGATATTTTATTATCATTCTTACTACACTTAGATCTTATTATATCAGGATTTTACGCTTGCTATGCTTTTATTGCTATGGAATTTTAAATTATATACAAGTGTTAGCGCTCCACCCCTTTTACCTGTGTTTAGTGCCCCATCATTGCTGTCAGTAGAAAGAATAGTGACCCATCATTGGTATCAATAGGAGGAATAGTGCCCCATCATTGGTATCAGTGGAGGAATAGTGACCCATCATTGGTGTCAGTAGGAGGAATAGTGCCCTATCATTGATTGTTTCATTGTATCATTGATTGTTGTCAGTTTGAGGAATAGTGTCCCATCATTGGTATCAATGGAAGGAATAGTGTCCCATCATTGGCATCAGTGAGAGGAATAGTGCCCCATTATTGGTGTCAGCGTTAGGAACTATGCCCCACTGTAGCTGACAGTGGGAGGAATAACGCCCCAAGGGCCAGATAAAAGCAGACAAAGGGCCACATCCGGCCCCTGGGCCCCAAATTGGAAACCACTGCTGTATGTTTGGTTTGCAGTGTATGGTGTAATGTATATTTTATCAGCCAGGGTGGTGTAACGTTGTGTGCCCACTCTTGGCACCCTCTTATGTACTTAAAAAAATAAAATAAAAAGTGTCAAAAAATAGGTAAATGCAAATAAAGTTTAGGTTAAAAAATAGCCTGATTGTAAAACTGTGATCCTACTTTATAACTAGACATATTTTTGAAAAACAAACAAGTGCTCGATATCAGTTGACTTGCAAGCTGACCTAATTAATTTCAAAGGTATCATATTTTATGGCTGCTAACAATTACATTTTAACCTGTTTTATTAAAAGCATTATATTATGTATCTGTTGATAGTTTTATGACTGTTTTATTGTTGCTTGAACAGTAGCTTAACAGCAAAAATAGCTTAATAAGCAATGATCTATTAGCATAATTTTTAAGACTCCAGACAAAAATCTAATTACACAGTTTAAATACATCTACTGTATATGTTTTATGATTTGCGCATTCTCTGCATTAAGGTAAAAAAACCTTCTGTAATGTTGCTCCCTCCCAGTCACCCCTAAAAACGTACCTGAGCCCAAGAGTGACGGCTCTCTTGGCTCTCTCCCCCTCAAAGGGCAGATGGATAGCAGTGGGAGGCATTGGCTCCTGCTGCTGTCAATCACAACCTGTGACAAGGGAGTGGAGATGGGGCAGAGCCAAGCTGTCTGTGTCTATAGACACAGGCAGTGTGGCTCGGAATCGAGCCTTCATGAGTGCACTCATAGGAAAACGCATCTTATGGGGGCACTTACAGAAGAGTTGTAGCCAGGAATGGCATCAGGGACTCCAGAAGAGAAGGATCAGGGCTTCTCTGTGCAAAACCATTACACAGAGCAGGTAAGTATGATGTGCGGTTTACAATCACTTTAAGTTATGCTATGTGAATGGGGACATGTAACATAATATAATGTAGGTGTTGTCCCAATTTGGTTGCAAAAGTGGAAATACACTTTCAAAGCAGCCCTGGAATATTAAAGAGTACAAGTCATGCTTGAGCATATACATAAATCTGAATATTCATTATAACATTCTAACTGAACATTTTTACAATTTATGTTGCATATTTATGTTTTCCATATTTCCATATTCTGACAGTTGACAACTGAGGTCAAGCAGTTGACAGTTGAGGCCAGGCAGCTGACAATATAGCAAGTATCTGGCTTAAAGTGACCTCTAACACAAGAATCATGCTTAGAAAAAAAAGAGTAAAGCTAAATAAGTAAATCTGCATATTTCAAAAATATTGTTTTACCTAACCACAAGCATGAATGGTCCTCTTCAATCACTTGAGTCTAAATGCCATTTTAAAACACCTGTGTTTGGAGCATATGTCCCTGAATGCATAGGACCATAAATAGACATAATACTATTCTCAGTGTTCAGCCTCATCCAGCCATAAGTACAGGCTAGACTCTCGGCCTGCACCTCCCGGGCACGCTACAACACTGGTATTGGATGCACAGGGGCCTAGATATCCAGTGTTTAAGTGTAACTGGCTCCACTCACCAAATCCAGAGCCCTAATGCAATGTATATATATATACAGTATATATGATATATGTATACATATTGTGGGCGATTAGCTTCAAGTGGAGCGGTTCTCAAACATGTAATCCAGCCGTATGTCAGGTTAAGGGCTTCCTGCCCATGTTTATTCATTCTGCAAATAAGGATAACAAAAGGCTGGCCTCCCAGGGGTAGAAAACAGTCCTAAAACAAAAGTCCATTACATGAATAAAAGCCTTCTGGCTACCAGATAGACCCCACTGGGTCTGCTTCAGTCCTGTAGGCATGTTCACTCACAGCCTGCTCCTTCTCTCTCAGCACCACCACTGATTACACCCAGGTCAGGCAAAATTATACCCCAGCTGGAGAGCAAGATGTGACCAATACTTAACCCCTTGCTGCCTACAGACCTCTCCCTGCCACCCATTTACCTTAAGAATCTCAAGATTCAATGTGGAATATATGCTCAATCCACAACTGACATGGGCTGTTTGTCACATACCTGCCCCCTCTGTTTGAACCCGTGGGTTCGAACACCAGCTATTAAACGGTGGGTTCTAGAAAGGGTATCTGCATTTTTGTGGTTACAACCAGCCCTGTGCTCCACTCTAAATGAAAAATCTTGGAGGGCCAGGAACCAACGGGTAACCCTTGCATTATGACCCTTAGCCTGGGCCATCCATTTCAAGGGTCTGTTATGAGTCGGGAGTGGTGCCCCAGCAGGCAGTACCATAGAGCCTCTAAGGCCCACTTAATTGCCAAGCACTCTCGCTCCACAATACTGTCATTTCCCTCTGCCGGGGTCAGCTTCCGACTCAAATAGACCACCGAGTGTTCTTCTCCGCCTACCAG
This sequence comes from Glandirana rugosa, assembly GCA_018402905.1. Lineage (NCBI taxonomy): Eukaryota > Metazoa > Chordata > Amphibia > Anura > Ranidae > Glandirana > Glandirana rugosa. The sequence continues at coordinate 168,143 of BLSH010109869.1, forward strand.
TTGTGACAAAACAGCCCCCAGACCTATACTGGAGGCATCAGTCTGGACTACAAACTCCTTGTTAAAGTCTTGGGGCCACCAACACAGGCTTTCTTAACCACTTCCCGACCGCGCTATAGACAAAAGACGTCCACAGCGCGGTCGGGTTATTCTGAGTGGACGTCCTCTAGAATCGCGCTTCCCGCGCGCCCCCTGGGGCGCGCACACGGGAACACCCGTGACCGCCGGGTCCGGGGGACCCGACTGATCACGGATCGCGGTGAATGGCCGCTGTGAGCGGCCTTTCACCACGTGATCGCGCCGTCCAATGACAGCGCGATCACATGTCAACAAGCCGGCGCTTCCGCCGGCTTTTCTCTCTCCTCTCCGCACCGATCGGTGCAGTGTGAGAGGAGAGAGGGGGGAGGAAAGACGTGTGCAGTGCTGTGGGCAATGTGTAATGCCCACAGCACTGCTAAATGACAGTTAGCAACCCCCACCATCCATCAACCACCCACCCAGCCATCCACCCCATCCATCCACACCCCCCATTCTTAGCCCATCCATGCTCAGCCACCCATCCATCAATCCATCCATCCTCACACAGCCATGCTCACCCATCCATCCATGCTCACCCATCCATCCA
>BLSH010109869.1:169602-188786 GCA_018402905.1 Glandirana rugosa
TTTACTGTGGGGTTTTATATAAGACGATGAAGAGGTCTCATACCGTTATGGTGTACACACTGTGAAAATGTGTCGGACTGGTGTATGTCTCCGGGTTGTACGTCCCTCGTGGCAGTCCAAACCGTGCCACTACACTGCCCGTCTGTGCCACTACAGTGCCTATATATGCCACCACAGTGCCTCACAATAGTGTAAAATGTAGTCAAATTAGATTTGAAATGTATGCCCCTAGAAAACCTGACGGTGCTCCCTGCATGTTGGGCCTCTGTATGTGGTCAGGCTGTGTAAAAGTGTCACACATGTGGTATTGCCATACTCTGGAGAAGTAGCAGAATATATTTTGGGGTGTCATTTTTGCTAGGTACATGTGGTGTGTTAGAAATATTGTATAAATGGACAACTTTGTGTAAAAAAAAAAAAATGCGTTATCCACATTTTCCAAAAACTTGTGGAAAAAATGACATGTTCAAAAGACTCATTATGTCTCCTAGAATATACGTTGGGGTGTTTACTTTCCAAAATGGGGTCATTTTTTGGGCGTTTCCATTGTCCTGGTGCTCCAGGACCTTCAAAAGTGCAAGAAGTAGTCACGAAATTATGTGTGTAATTTATGTCCTTAGAACGCCTGATGGCGCTCCCTATATGTTGGGCTTCTGTATGTGGCCAGGCTGTGTAAAAGTGTCACACATGTGGTATCGCCATACTCAGGAGGAGTAGTAGAATGTGTTTTGGGGTGTAATTTGTGGTATGCATGTGCTGGGTGTGAGAAATAACCTGTTAACATATGACAATTTTGTGAAAAAAAAAACAAAAAAAAAAACTTCATTTTGCAAAGAATTGTGGGAAAAATTATAACTTAAAAAAATTCACTATGCCTCTTACTAAATACCTTGGAATGTCTACTTTCCAAAAAGGGGTAATTTGGGGGGTATTTGTACTTTCCTGGCTTGTTAGGGTCTCAAGAAATGAGATAGGTGGTCAGTACATCAGTTGTGATCAATATTCAGTGATTGGCACCATAGCTTGTAGACTCTATAACTTTCACAAAGACCAAATAATATACACTAATTTTTTTTTTTTTTACCAAAGATATATAGCAGTATAAATTTTGGCCAACATTTATGAAGAAAAATTACTAATTTGCAAAATTGTATAACAAAAACAAAGAAAAATAATTTTTTTTACAAAATTTTCGGTCTTTTTTTAATTATAGCGCAAAAAATAAAAAACCCAACGGTGATTAAATACCACCAAAAGAAAGCTCTATTTGTGTGAAAAAAAGGACGCAAATTTCATATGGGTGAAGTGTTGCATGACTGAGTAATTGTCATTCAAAATGTGAGAGCACTGAAAGCTGAAAATTGGTCTGGTTAGGAAGGGGGTTTAAGTGCCCAGTGGTCAAGTGGTTAAACAGCGCCTCCTTCAGGCTTTGGAAAGCTGCTTCAGCCTCATAATCCCATTTAATTGCTAAAGAGGAGCTTTTTTCCCTTAGTGAGGTCAGTTAAGGGTGCTGCCAGTGTGGCAAAGTTTGGAATGAACCTGCGATAATATCCAATCATGCCTAGGAAGATTCTCACTTGTTTCTTGGTGGCAGGGGCAGGCCAGTCTTTAATGGCTTCTACCTTATGGACTTGCGGTTTGATTAGGCCCCGTTCCAATGGTGTATCCTAGATAGCTACCATAACCCCAGTATCACTTTTTTCTTTCAGATAAAAGTGATCTCAACAGTGGATTCACCACGAGATCACTTTTATCGATGGCGGGAGAGATGCCCCCCTCCCACCACTTTTCTGTCATCTCCGCCGCTTACCAGACCCGCCGTTAGCGGTGGAGATGATCGGGTCCTCATCGGTCTATGCCTGGGAGCCGAGTGAGCGGATGATACCGCCCACTCTGCTCCATAGCATTGCAGGGCGAAAGCGACATCACAGGGGGACATTTTCTTTTTTTTAACTGTCATTTTTTTTTTTTTTTGCATTCAAGTGTAACAATGAGATCTGAGGTCTTTTTGACCCCAGATCTCATATTTAAGAGGTCCTGTCATGCTTTTTTTCTATTACAAGGAATGTTTACATTTCTTGTAATAGGAATAAAAGTGATCACATTTTTTTTTAAACGGTGTCAAAATAAAGAATAGAAAATAAAATAAATAAGAAAAAAAAAATTAAAGCGCCCTGTCCCTGCGAGCTCGTGCTCAGAAGCGAACGCATACGTATGTCCCACCCGCATATGAAAACGGTGTTCAAACCACACGAGTGTGAGGTATCGTCACGATCATTAGAGCGAGAGCAATAATTTTAGCACTAGATCTACTCTGTTACTCAAAACTGGTAACCTGTAGAAATTTTTAAACATTGCCAATGGAGATTTTTAAGTTGCAAAGTTTGTCGCCATTCCGCGAGCGGGCGCAATTGAAGAATGGCATGTTGGGTATCAATTTACTGGGCATAACATTATCTTTCACAATATCAAAAAAAAATTGGGCTAACTTTACTGTTGTCTTATTTTTTAACTCAAAAAAAGTGAATTTTTTTCCAAAAAAGTTGCGCTTGTAAGACCGCTGCACAAATACGGTGCGACAAAATGTATTGCAATGACCGCCATTTTATTCTCTAGGGTGTTAGAAAAAATATATAATGTTTGGGGGTTTTAAGTAATTTTGTAGCAAAAAAAAACAGATTTTAATTTGTAAACACCAAGTCCAAAAACCAGTCCGGAAGTAGTTAAAACAAATTGCTAGTGTCCACGCATATCAAACAATTTCATAAAAACTGATTAAACTCATATCTTCAATTAATCAAACATCCAAACAGTCCATCATTAATGGTGATCTTCTCAGTGAAATATTAAAGTTCCATCGTGGCTAAAGTGCTGTAGTGCCAAACTGCTGTAAACATAATTTGGTGCAATCCGTGCTCCCCTCCTGTGTGTCCACTCACTCACCAGCTGCCATAGACTCCCATAGTCTTTTGCGCTTTAAAATCATCTCAGATGCTGGGCTTTGTAGTCCTCCAACATGGCTCATTGTTTGCAGACGAGCGCTTGCTAAATTCCGTTTTATTAAAACAAAAGACAGTAATCCACTCACATTGATATAAAACAAACCTAATGTAACCACAGGTGGTGACGTCAGATCCGGCCGGTGACACGCAAGCTGCCATGCACTTCCGGTTCCGGTTTTATACTCGTTTGTTTTATATCGGTGTGAGTGGATTACTGTCTTTTAATATGCTTTAATAAAATGGAATGCTATATACTTTTCTCTTGTTTTGCCATTCAATAATTTCATGAGCAAACCCTCATCTGCAAACACGGAGCCACGTTGGAGGACTACAAAGCCCAGCATCTGAGACTATTTCAAAGCGCAAAATACTTCTGTTATGGGAGTCTATGGCAGCTGGTGAGTGAGTGGGCACACAGGAGGTGAGCACAGATTGCACCAAATTATGTTTACAGCAGTTTGACACTACAGCACTTTGGCCACGATGGAACTTTAATATTTCACTGAGAAAATCACCAATAATGATGGACTGTTTGGACGTTTGATTAACTGAAGATATGAGTTTAATCAGTTTTTATTAAATTGTTTGATACTATCAATTTGCTTTAACAACTTCCAGACCGGGCCTATTTTTTGGACTTGGTGTTTACAAGTTAAAATCCATTTTCTTTGCTACAAAATTACTTTTTTTTGTTTGATATGCGTGGACACTAGTGTAGCCATGTGCCCCCTCGGGGGTGGCTGGTAGTTGTGGTTCACCTTCTGGCTGTCCTCAGTTCCACCATATCTCACACATCCGGAGTCACTGAACAGACCGGCTCTTGTTTTTGTTTGTTTTATTTAGGGGATTAACTTGGATGGGGAAAAGGGGTGACTGTGGGATGCCCCAAAGAATTACTTTACACAGGGCCAACTATATACACGCCTGTATATATATCTCTACATCCTCCAGCACTTCACTTGCAGACTGTTACTCCTCTCACTTCTCTCCAGCACTTCCCTTGCAGACCGTTACTCCTGATCAACTACAACTTCCAGCCTATCCCTCTTTCAGGCCAGACTGGCCTGCTATCCTCTCAGTGAGACTCCTTCCCCTGACTGGCTCCTCAGACCTCCACAGACTGTCCACTATTCCTCTGCCAGTCTGCTCCAGCCTTTCTCCTTCAGCTCCCAGGGCCTGTCACTCACCAACTTGATATTTTAAAGTGTCCTCAGTAGCACCCCTGCTGCACTCCTACTCACTTGTGCTGCTCCAGGAATCAACTCCACTCCTGGCTGCACCCGAGTCTCCAGGCCTCAAGTTCACCCCCTCCCCCAGACTGGGGGCTCCCTCCCAGGTGAGGCCTCCACAGCACCTCTTCTACATCTTCATCACTTCCACCCGAACTCTCCTCAGGCCTGCAATTTACATCAGCCCTGACTAAACTTTGCCTCTCCTAGCAAAAATACCTCTATAAAAACACCTACACTTTGGGGGCGCTACACTCACCCTCCCCCCCAAACATCAGCTGGTCCCCAGCTGAAATTTACAAAAATACCTCCTTAGCCCAGGAGCAGGGCAACCCAAAGTCAAAAGAGGAAGGGGATAAGGGAACAAACTTGGAAGGGGACATACAAAACTGTACAAATAATTTAGGTACAAAAATATATCACTGCCATCTCTGTAAATTATTTACACTATGCAGTTTATTACACTCCTAACTACAAATCCCTGCAGCTAACTACTTTCAAAACACTATACATTCCTAAGTCAGAGCACTTATCCCGAGAGAAAAGTACTCCACCCGCCTGATTTGTAATAGAAAGTTGGTTTGGCTTGACACTCGACAGATGGGGATGAACAGTCGTTCCATCCCAGGAATCACAACTAACTAAACCTAACTAAACAACATGTCCATTGAGAGGGGGGTTATTAACCTCCCAATAGAGCAGCACAATCACATATATATCATTAAAGTTCCTAAGGATTTGGATGCTGTGATCATACATGCCCATATTGCATTAGTATCTGGTAAGAAGATTGAGAGATCACTGGGTGCTGTTCCTTTTGTGCACATAAGCTGGTGTTGGTCTAGGCACTTCTCGTCTACTTCTCGCCATTGGATTTTAGAGACTGCATTTATGGACATTCATTTGTTCTTATTCTAAGCTGTGCACAAGGACTTTTATGTTAAATCATATATTTAAAGATCAACAAATAGTGCTGGTTGCTGTTTTTTATGCTAGGCAAAAAAACTTTTTTCATTGCTTTAGCGCAAATTTACTCTCCCCAGCATTCTTTCAATGAGCCAAGTCTCTGCCCTTGGACGCAGGGTGGCAGGCTGGCGCGTTCTGAGCATGGTTAGGGAAGGAACAAAAACACAACCCCTGCAGTCTTCCAGCAGAATCTGGTGTTTTCTTAACTCCTACACAGAAAGCTTTGGTTCTCCAACAGTCTTTTTCAAATGTTGAAGTGTGGGTCAGGCAGCCTCATCCTGCTTTCCCCCCCTCTCCCCTAACTGAAATGGAGTAGCTCCTTGCAGGCTGGTTTGGTTTCACTACAAGGACCTTGTCTCCATAAATGGCACGTCCCAGTCCCCATTCCTGCTTCAACTCCACAAAGTGATTCCAGGCATCACAGCCCTGCCCTCTCAGGGGTTTGGGTGCATGCAAATATTCCCAAATCATTTTGTCCTCCCACTCTCCTCTGGAGTTCTCTACGACATCCATGATATGGGGAGGGACATATGGAATGTCTAGATCCCACTCCAAGGCATCTTCGCGTTGTACCTCTCATTGGAACTGGGAAAGCCTGGGTAAATCCTTTACCTTCCCTTTTCCCAGCCGGATCAAAGTGTAAGGGGATCTGACCACTTGTGACCGGAAGATCTGGGAAGTGGATGGCCTATTTAGGAACAGCTGACTGAGGGTGATAGGGGTTCCTGCAGCTCCATCTGCATCTGGTTCAGACTCTGGACGTCTCCCGTCCTCTGGTGCAGTGTCCATCCCATGGGATGCTCCTGTCTCCCATTCTTCCTCATCGGCACTCTCATCAGGGGATGACCATTCTACAAGTCTTTCCAGGTATCCAAACTTGGCTTGCAATCTGGGGGAACCCCAATCAAGTAGTCTGTTTCTCTGCTCCTCTGCCAGCTCACCAGAGGGCACCCCCCTTGCACTAACTCTGCTGGACAGAGAACAGCTATGGCCAGACCTGTGGCTGGTGGGGTTGGGGGCTCTAGTTCCTGCTGGACAGTACTTACAGGTCCTAGGTCCTCGGCCGGGCCTTCAGTCACAACAGTTCCCTCTTACCTACCCTCTTTTGTGTTCACGGGGGAGTCGCCGGGACGCATCTCCTCCCCACATTGACGAAGTGGCTCCAGGCCCGCTCCGGCCTTCCGGAACTTCTTAGGCTGTGGTGTGCAGAGTCCTAACCACAGGTCCACGTTGAAGTAACATGGATCCTGCTGGATGTCCATCCGCCTCAAAAGTGGCTCGTAGCAATGGCCACACCTTGCCCATGCTTCCACTGCTGCTGTTGGCATCTGACATCCTGGGCAGAGAAGATGCAGTCTTTTCATCCTGTCCACCACCCCAAGGGCGAATCCCCCACAGTGCTCAAGTCAGACACCCATGTCTAGGAGTGTCAGTTCCGGCATTTCCGGCAGCCAAGTAAGGGCTGGTAGAAAGCGACTACCCTCCGCCATCTTACACAACCTTGTGGCATCTGCTGGGCTTAGTGAAACTTTCGTCTCCTCCGCCTCCTCACTTACAGACGGGCTGGCACCACTGGAACTGATAGGTAGATTCTTTCCTGATCACGTTCCCTTGCTCAGTTCTCTTGTGGTTGCTATGGGCGATGACTGGCAGCCTTACAGGTAAATCTCGGACGAGCCCCCAAATGTAGCAATGTGCCCCCTCAGGGGTGGCTGGTAGCTGTGGTTTACCTTCTGGCTGCCCCAATCCCACCATAACTCACACATCCAGAGACGCTGAACAGACCAGCTCTTATTTTTGTTTGTTTTATTTAGGGTATTAACTTGGATGGGAAAAAGGAGTGACTGTGGGATGCCCCAAAGAATTACTTTACACAGGACCAACTATATACACGACTGTATATACATCTCTATGTCCTCCAGCACTTCACTTGCAGACTGTTACTCCTCTCACTTCTCTCCTGCACTTCGCTTGCAGACTGTTATGCCTCTCACTTCTCTCCAGCACTTCACTTGCAGACTGCTACTCCTGACCTGAAGGGAAACTTATCAAGCTCACTTAACTTCTCTCTCCTCACCACAGCTAGCACATGGTGAGGCTTGCACTCGATCAGCAGTGCCTCCGGACCACACATTACAGGCCAGGGTCAAGGACCTCTCAAGTGTAGCTTTGTTACGTTGGTGCTAGCTGGGCCTTTGATTGACCACAACTTCCAGCCCATCCCTCTTCCAGGCCACACCGGCCTGCTTTCCTCTCAGTAAGACTCCTTCCTCTGACTGGCTCCTCAGACCTCCACAGACTGTCCACTATTCCTCTTCCAGTCTGCTCCAGCCTTTCTCCTCCAGTTCCCAGGGTCTGTCACTCACCTACTCCAATGGGTACTTTAACGTGTCCTCAGTAGCACCTCTGCTGTTCTCCTACTCCCTTGTGCTGCTCCAGGAATCAACTCCACTCCTGGCTGCACCTGAGTCTCCAGGCCTCAAGATCACCCCCCTAGACTGGTGGCTCCCTTCCGGGTGAGGCCTCCACATCACCTCTGCTACATCTTCATCACTTCCACCCAAACTCTCCTCCCACCTGCTGGCAGATCACTGTATTTAAGGAGGCCTGCCCCCTGACAATCCAGATTGGGTATTGGTCAGGTCTCCTTAACATACATAGTGAGTGACACCTCCTCATCCAACCCCCCTTCCAACACTTTCTGGAACCAGGGGAGGAGTATCCAAGGGGTGTACCTCCTTGCAATCTCCAGCCTACTCTGAGTCACTGTCAGAGAACACCTTTGAGCAATAGACCAAGATTGCCCACTCCTTTGCACAGGCGTGCACGGGAATGCAGCAGGTGCGTGGGCACTTGCGCGACGCCACTGGCACCAAACAGGCCATTTAAACCAGACAGCACCATGCAGCCAGTGCTGTCTGTTCTACAGTGTGTCCTTGTTCTTGAGTGCCTGTTACCCGTTTACCTGTGACCTGTTTTCTGTGATCCGGCTTGTCTTGACTCTGATTGAACTCTGCCTGCACCGACCCCCAGCTTGCCCATGACTATTCTTCAGCCTGATCCTTTGGTACCTTCCTGTCTGCCTTTTGACGAACCCTGCCTGTACCTGACAACTCTCCTGCCTGCACTCTTTGTACCGCATTGCCAGCCTGTTGCCAACCCTGCCTGTATCACCACGCTATTTACAGCACGAGCCACCAAAGGACTTCTCACATCTCCAGCAGTGATCCAGTCCAGCACTCGTGCCCCCCAGTGCTCTAGAACTCCCTGTCTGCTCTACCAGGGGTTCCGGAACCAGGGCCGTAAGAGTGGTTGCTCCCTACATAAGACAGACTGCACCACCAGGTGTGTGACAGTCATGCCCCTGCCCAGATCAAAACATTCAGGCCTGCAATTTACATGAGACCTGACTAAATTTTGTCTCTCCTACAAAATGTCTCTACAAAAATGCCTACACTAGAAATTTGTTTTAATCAGTTGCCGACTTGCAGGTACGAAGGCAGGTCGGCTCTCCTGCGTGAATCGCCGTAGCTGTACGGCGGCTCGCACAGTTGCGGGTGGGTGCGCACCGCCAGCAGCATGCACTTGCACCCGCGGGTCAGGCAGTCTCAAAGCAGAACGGGGATCTGCTGATGTACGCAAGGCAGATACCCGTTCTGATAGGGGACATGACAGAGATCTATTGTTCCCATTCATGGGGAACAGTGATCTCTGTCATGTCCCTGGCAGCCCATCCCTTCTACAGTTAGAACATGCTGAGGGAACGCAGTTAACCCCTTGATTGCCTCCTAGTGTTAACCCCTTCCCTGCCAGTGTCATTTTTACATTGATCAGTGCATTTTTATAGTACTGATCAATGTAACAATGTCACTGGTCCCCAAAAAGTGTAATTTGGGGTCAGATTTGTCTGCCGCAATGTTGCAGTCCCGCTAAAAAATGCAGATCACCACCATTACTAGTAAAAACAAAAAAATAAATAAAAGTCCCTAAATCTATCCCATAGTTTGTAGACGCGATAACTTTTGCTCAAACCAATCAATATACGCTTATTTCAATTTTTTAACAAAAATATGTAGAAGAATGTATAGCAGCCTAAATTGATGAATAAATTTGTTTTTTTTTTATATTTTTTTGAACATGTATTATAGCAAAAAGTAAAAAAAAATGTTTTTTTTTCAAAATTGTCACTTTTTTTTGTTTATAGTTTAAAAAATAAAAACCGCAGGGGTGATCAAATACCACCAAAAGAAAGCTCTATTTGTGGGAAAAAAGGACACAAATTTTGTTTGGCTACAGTGTCGCACGACCGCACCATTGTCAGCTAAAGCGACGCAGTGCCATATCGCAAAAAATGGCCTGGTCATTAAGGGGGCAAATCCTCCTGGAGCTGAAGTGGTTAAGAGTAGGAGTGCTCTTCACACGTTTACACATGATCTAAAGGCACTACTACTTTTATAGAGCAGCAGCCTTACATAAATGATTTAGTTAATCATTATTTATTTAATAGTTCACGAATTTTAGTTCCACGTTCAAATAGAATTTATCCATTAGTGCAGCTGTATATCCACTTCAATACCAAGCCTGTTTCTTGAGTTCGGTGCTTACCAGTTAAAAACAGTTTTTTTTGCTATAAAATTACTTAGAACCCCCAAACATTATATATTTTTTTTTCCTAACACCCTAGAGAATAAAATGGCGGTCATTGAAAAAAATTATGTCACACCGTATTTGCGCAGCGGTCTTACAAGCGTGCTTTTTTTTTTAATAAATTCAGGTTTTTTTAGTTAAAAAATAAGAAAACAGTAAAGTTAGGCCAATTTTTTTCCATATTGTGAAAGATAATGTTACGCCGAGTAAAATGATACCCAACATGTCATGCTTCAAAATTGCGTCCGCTCGCGGAACGGCGATAAACTTTGCAAATTAAAAATCTCCATTGGCGACATTTAAAAAATTTTACAGGTTAGCAGTTTTGCGTTACAGAGGAGGTCTAGAGCTAGAATTGTTGCTCTCGCTCTAACGATCGCGATACCTCACATGTGTGGTTTGAACACCGTTTTCATATGTGGGCGGAACTTACGTATGCGTTCGCTTTTGCGCATGAGCTCGGCAGGACGGAGCGCTTTAAATTTTTTTTTTTTTTTTAATTATTTATTTTGCTTTTTACTTTTTATTTTTACACTGTTCTTTAAAAAAAAAAAATTGATCACTTTTATTCCTATTACAAGAAATGTAAACATTCCTTGTAATAGAAAAAAGCATGACAGGTCCTCTTAAATATGAGATCTGGGGCCAAAAAGTCCTCAGATCTCATATTTACACTCAAATGCAAAAAAAAAAAAAATCTGAAAAAATGACAGAAGAAAAAAAAAAATCGGGCCCTTTAAGACCGTTGGGAAGACGTCATTTCTGACGTCATTTCCGCCGGCCGTGTTATGGAGCCGAGTGAGTGGCTTCAGCCGCTCAGTCGGCTCACAGACACTGGGGGGAAAGCATCGGATCATCTCCGCTGCTGCCGGCGGGTCCGGTAAGCGGCGGAGATGACCGGAAAGCGGCTGGAGGAGGGGTGGCACCTCTCCCGCCGCTGATAAAAGTGATCCGCTGCTAAGATCACTTTTATCTTGCAGGGAATCGCCTGCTGAAAAAAACGGTATCTGAATGGTGCCTGCAGCTGCACCCACCATTCAGATATCACCACTCAAACCCAAGGACGTCATATGACGTCCGGCGGTACGGAAGTGGATATACTATACACGTGTACTGTATATGTATAATGTGTTAGGGTAGACTGCAAAATGTAAAAGTTATTATGTGCAAAACTGAGACATTGCTGAAAGAAAAAAAAACTCTAGGACTCAAGGGGATTTAGGGAGAAACAGGCCTGGTAAAGCAAATGAATAAAACTCCAGTCAGTTGTAAAAAAAATAAATGCAGATAGGTGTTCTTTATTTAATAATTCAATGCATTTTAGAGGTAACTAATACGAATGTCTGAATTCTACTTCAGCCTCTGGTAATTTCCTGTACAACAGCAGTAGACTAGACTAGAAGAGGTAGGGGTTGCACTAGAGGTCGATCAGCATCCACATGTACTGACAAGGAATATGCTGACAGGAGATACAGTAAGAGCAGAGAGATGACCTCAGTCTTTTCCTGCTTCTTCACTGTCCTATCAAAGGCTGGGGGTAGGGAGTTGAGCTGTATGGCTTAACTGAGAAACACCAGGGCAACAAGTTGGCTGTGGGTGGATAGACAAAAGTACTTTGGCAGGTAAAACAGCTGCCATGTGAGGGGGCAGTGGCCAGCTGCAGACTGAGATGGCTGCCTGATACCTCAGCTCCGGTCAGCCTGGGACATACAGCTACTCCCTAGCATCATCCAGCGACAAATCCCACATCAATTCGCACCCAGAGGGGTCCTTTCACAGCCTGCCATCATCTAGCTTGCCCAGGGACAAATTGGTCGGCTAGTTTACGAAGAAGGACCGGAGGAAGACAGCAATCAGGGATGGAGGGTTCGGCTGGCCCTGGCGCAATCGGGCTCCATCCAGGCACACCGCGGCTGGATGAGCATCCAAAACACCTCATCCACAACCACTGCAACCTGCTCCCCCCTAGCAGACGTGTATTGCCCAGTTTGGATGCCCACAATCAGAGGATTTACCTCATAGCAGCTCCCTCACTGCTGTCGCGGCCACAATCTTGCAGCCTAATGGAGGCGAACAGCGATCACGCCCGCTGTCTCCCCTACATCGTATCGAGCGTCACGCTCGGCAACACCGGTTACCCATCCACAATGGACATCCAGCCACAGAGGGAAAGTTGACGGAGGCTCTCCCCAGCATTGCAGGCAGATTTTGGGATCACCACACTGTCTGTACCTGGCGGAGCAGCCGCCATCTTGCTGCCTGTCACCGCAGCCCAGCGCTGCTCCCGGCTCTGAATCAGGCAGAGCCACTTAACTACAGGGAAGGCACTAGTGTTGGGGATGTCTGCCTGAGCCCAGAGGTCCTCAGCTACCGACTTTGCACAGACGACAGTGGTCTTGCAGTGGCGACCCACAGACCGCTCCAAAATTGAGGCCCGACTGCGGCCTACTTCCTCCCAGCTGTACCACATACATATAGACTACTTACTGCTCTAGGAGGACTTTGCATTGCTTTAACAAAACTGCCAACACTGAACCCACCTTAGCTATACATACTTTAAACAGGCAAAACACTGACTTTCCCAGAATTAAGGCCTGGCTGTGGTCTACCACCTCCCAGGTGTCCACTAAACCCGCAAGTTTACACACCTGCCTCAGATTACATCAACCATACTTAACTAACAAGAGGATACAGGATCTTTATTATCTGTTATTCTCCCTCAGTTTTAACCCCATAAGTCAGACTAAGGAAGAAATTGCTCTATCTGAAACCACTTTAAGATATGCAAAGCAGCACACAAACTGCCACGCCTAAATCACACCGTCTCACCAACTACTTTCAAGGAAAGACATGCAGGGGCCTAGAGAAGGAGCCAGCCAGGCTCCAGTTATCTCTGCTGAAACTGCTAGAAACCTGAGAGTGACGGAGTTAAAGCCAGAAGAAATGGACACCACAATTTCCAACTCAGACACTAGCCAATCATCTCTGATAGACCGGGGTAAAAGAACCGCACCATCTCTGGTTCTCTCCCCCAACAAAGCCCGTAAGTTTAAAAAACAACACTGGGACTCTACTACAAATCAGGATGTAGAGGAGGCACAGCTGGACACACTAGCAATGCTCCCTACAACAGACCAGCCTGCCTCAGAACATACCTTAAAACTTATGCTTTCCTCCAGAAAGACGTGCGCAATGAACTGCACCCTTCTATTGCAATGCTCCACACCAGAATAGATCAGGTGGAACAACGCACCGAGATACTTGAGACAACCTTATCCAAACAGTACACATCATACAACAATATGATGGACGTACAAGGCCACCATGATGAAGAACTACACTTTCTAAGGACTAAAGTCACAGACGTGGAAGATCGCTTTCGGCGAAATAACATCAAATTCAGAGGAATTCCTGAAGCAGTCAAGTCACCAGACTTAATCCCACATATACAGAAGCTATTTCTCCTCTTGATTCCTACACTAAGCCCAGCAAAATTAAAAATAGACTGAGCACACCGCATTGCTAAGCCAAACCATATCCCAGCATCTGTGCCACTAGACGTACTAGCTTGAATCCACTTCTTCCTGACTAAAGATAAAATTATGGCAATTGCGAGATCCAATCTCCTGGACCCTTACTCAACAGTGTCCTTACTGTATTTACTGACATCTCTGCAGCAACAGCTCAAAAAAGACGCTACTAACTTTCCAGCAAATACAAACTAAATGGGCAATCCCGACTACATCCTTCTTCAAGTGCCTTGGAATACGTTCTATATTTACCAAAGTCAAATGAACATATCAATCACCACTGGATGAATTACTAAAATACTATGCCCAACCTGCCGTGAAGAAAATGGGAATTGCATATGTCTATAAACACCTCACCAACACTAGTCGGAATAAAAAATCACTGACCATGCTCTATTGGGAACAAAAGCTCCACTGCAATTACACCCCTCAGCAATGGTACCATTCACTACATGTACCTCTAAAATTGTCCAGATGTAAAACGCACTGGGAAACAGTTCAAAAAACTTTTCACAATTGGTACCTCACTCCGCTGAAATTAGCACGCATATAACCTACGACAACTAACCTTTGCTGGAGGAACTATGGAAACCCAGGATCTGCCCTACACATCTGGTGGTCCTGTCCATGTCTCAAGAAATATTGGGCCGACCTTTCCAAACTTCTCTTCTCTATCACCTCAATCTACGATCACCTCACGCCCCAAAAGGTCTTACTGGGCCTGGAAATGGACACATTACCCAAACTAACACACACGATTGTTACTCATGTTCTCATTGCTGCTCATTTGACTCTAACTAGACATTGGAAATCTGCTACTCCCCCTTCTTGTGCCAAAATCATAACAACCCTCAACAGTCAATTTCTTTGGGAATATATGTTTGCAAGAGTAAACATGGGACTCAAAGTCTTTCAGAAACACTGGGACCTTTGGATCAATCACCCCAAAGTGATCTGCTTCACCTAAACCCAACCCTAGAGGTTGGCCTTTCAAATATATATCCCTTTTTCTATGACTAAGATATGCCGTATTGCAATGTTGCTATATATTGGTTAAAATGTCCACCATATTGTTGACGTTTGTACTACTCTTAATGAAAATACCTTGCTTTATACTCATATTTTGTGTATGTTATATGACTCTACTTATTATTGCCTACACACATTTTGTCTGTGTTGTTCCGTAATGATACTGAATGTTGTATTGTACAATACAACACTCTGTTAAATGATAAATACCTTAATAAAATACTTTTGTAATTAAAACAGATGGCATGTACGTATTAACTGACTGCCTGGTGTTCAGCTTTTATTTTTCAGGTCCCAAAACGACGTCTGTTACGACGAAATTCCGTGTCGGTTAGGGTGTGCTGACGTCACCGCTTGTTTTCTATGTGTCCGCACTGAACGGATATTCCTACAGCTGGCCAGCTGATGATATTTTATGCTTATCTGAACTGCTTTGATGTAAGTGCAATACTTTTTTATATATTAAAGTACTGTACAGTATTACGCTATTGTGAGGCTTTTTACTTATATATACGCTCCTGATGAGATCATTGGATCCTAGAGTCCACCTTTTGGGACCCTGACTGGGTATTAAGTTGCAAGCGCATTCTAAGCTTGCCTCTGGTAAGCGACCATTTTATCTGGTGGAGGAATTTTTTTTATATGAGTGGAGCACTGGGTGTATTCATCATGTGTTGACAGTCAATATGTGGATTGTACACTCAATACAACCTTTATCCATACAACACTGTGGGTTGATTTGAATAACTTTCATGCACTTATATATGAATTTCCTTTTTAATCTAAACCCAGTTTTCTGTATATGTGCTGTCTTTTCGGTCTTTCTTACTATGTATATATGTATTGCATATATTTGACTGCTGCTTCCTCGGGTTATGCACATTAGCATGGTTTAACTCTTGTTCTACATATTTTTCAGGTGTCATTTCTATAAACACCTCCTTAGGATGCCCAAAGCTGACATCTGATCATGTGATCTATCACTGTCTCAGCCTCTCCAGTGCTACCCTTAGCAGTCGCCCTCATTAAACATAACCCTGTCACTTTCTGATTGCCATTAGTCTGGGTTTGCCTATAATCTGCTAAACATTATAGGTCTAACTAGATATAATGACTCTGTAAACAGCACAGAAAGAGTCTAAATTGTATTCTGACACTATCTGCACAATAATCTGGCGAATGAGATATTACAATTTGATTTATGGTATCAAAAATGCTGCAGAGCCCTGTGTGCAGATTAGATATTAGATCAGATAGAAGATATTAAGGTTGCTATTTTACAGGCTGTTACACCAAGAAGGAGGCAAATCAAGGTTAAAAGATAACAAGGACCTCATGAATCAAACCTATGTCTGGTGCTGGAAAAACCTTTAATAAACCTGATTTATACTCCTGTCCAGCTTGGTGTTTTATTTGAAGAAGACAATTAACTCTTCTGCTGTGAAAGAATGAGGCTGTCTGCAAACAGCTAAATGGGAAGAGGAGGGGTGAGAGTTTTAGGTACAACTGTACTATGTCCAATCCAGCCAAGTACCTCTGTCTCTAGCAACTCCTCAATCATTAATTATATGCAAAGAAAGAAAGAAGCAGTGAAAGGAAACCAGGCCATTCCTTGAAATCAGAGCCATACGCCGTTGTAAACATTGCATTGTTTGCATTTATTTTGTCTTCAGTGTGCATTGTAATTGCAGACCAGGAAAAAGAACTACCAGAAGGGAATAAGAACAACCAGAAAGGAATAAGAACAACCTGAAAGATCTCTTCTCCCCATGCCTGTTTCTACCCATGCCTGTTTCTATCTTCTGTGGCTGGAGTTACTGAATAAACAGGCCACCAGCTGTGGAAAGAAGCTAGCAGAAGCTTGTAGGTAGCCTCCAGTCTTGCTGGCTGAGGAGAAGTGGGACTACAATTGTATCATACTCACTTTCTCATGCAGATATATCATGCTTAGTGAGGTTGAAATAAGACACAAGTCCATCTAGTTCAAAAAAAAAAAAATGATATATAACCAAATAACCCCATATACAATCCTTCACCCACAGTTGATCGAGAGGAAGGCAAAAAACCCCAGCAAAGCATGGATCCAATTTGCTATAACGGGGGAAAAAATTCCTTCCTGATCCCCCGAGAGGCAATCGGATATACCCTGGATCAACTTTACCTAAAAACGTTAGTACCCAGTTATATTATTTACATTAAGGAAAGAATCCAGGCCTTTTTTAAAGCAATCAACCGTGCTGGCCAAAACCACCTCTGGAGGGAGTTTATTCCACATTTTCACAGCTCTTACTGTGAAGAAACCTTTCCGTATTTGTAGATGAAATATTTTTTCCTCTAGACGTAAAGAGTGCCCCCTTGTCCTTTCTGATGACCTTAAAGTAAATAACTCAACACCAAGTTCACAATGTGGACCACTTATATATTTGTACATGTTGATCCTATCCCCTCTTAACCCCCTCTTCTCAAGAGAGAATAAATTCAGATCCTCTAATCTTTCCTCATAGCTGAGCTCCTCCATGCCTCTTATTAGTTTGGTTGCCCTTCTCTGCACTTTCTCTAGTTCCCTGATATCCTTTTTGAGAACTGGTGCCCAAAACTGAACTGCATATTCCAGATGAGGTCTTACTAATGATTTGTACAGGGGCAAAATAATGTCTCTATCTCTGGAGTCCATACCTCTCAAGAAAAGATTTTGCTTGCTTTGGAAACCACAGCTTGTCATTGCATGCCATTATTAAGCTTATGATCTACCAAAACCCCCAGATCCTTCTCCAGTATGGATTCCCCCAGTTGTACTCCCCCTAGTATGTATGGTGCATGCATATTCTTAGGCCCCAAATGCATAACTTTACATTTGTCAACATTAAGCCTCATTTGCCACATAGTCGCCCAATTAGACAGTGCATTGAGGTCTGCTTGTAAGTTGGAGACATCCTGCAAGGACATTATTCCACTGCATAGCTTGGTGTCATCTGCAAACACTGAAATGGTACTTTCAATCCCAGACCCTATATCGTTTATAAATATATTGAATAGTAAGGGTCTCAACACTGAACCTTGGGGGAATTATTAACCACTACTCTCTGAATTCGGTCTTTAGATCTGTCTATTTTCATGGTTTGTGTTTTCCTGCTGTTTTGTGAAATCCTGTTGAGGTTGTAGCAGTTCCCTGATCTTGTCTCCAGCAGCCATCTTGGGGAAGCCTCATGTTCTGATTGGGAACAAGTTCTCTCAACATTTTGCCCACCATTTTCTGTTAGCTCTGTATAAAAGACAGAGCCCAGCCACCATTAGAGGAGTCATGTGGAACTAGTGAGGGAAAGATACACTGCTTGTGAGGGAAAGCTTTACTCAGGGAGAGTGTTCCAGCCTGCAGGGACAGAACAGGGATCCTCAGGAGTCTGCCTATCAGCACTGCTGCTGGCTTGTTAACCACTTCAATACTGGGCACTTAAACCCCCTTGCTTCCCGGACCAATTTTCAGCTTTCAGCGCTGTTGCAGTTTGAATGACATACAGATGTTTTGGGGACTGTGACAGATGTTGTGTATGGTGACAGATGTGATGGGGGACATACAGATGTTTTGGGGGCTGTTTTATGGGGGCACTGACATGTATGTGGACAGGGGTATCAGTGTGCTTGGTGCACTGTGTGGGGGGCGATCTGTGACAGCTTTCTGCATGAAATCCTCACCATGCAGAAAGCTGTCACAGAGATGCAGCTCCCCCCCCTTCCCCCCCCCCCCCGCACTGAGCTCTCACTGAGCTCGGCGGGGGAGGACTGTCACAGAGACATTCGTCTCTGTTTACAATGTGACGGCTGTGATTGGACACAGCCGTCACATGATCGGGAGGGCCAGTCACTGCGCCCGTATCCCGATCTCTGCTCAGCTGGATCCTGTGATCATAATGATCACAGGATCCAGCAGCAGCGCGGCGCGTGGTCGCGCTGCGAGCTCCCGTTCTGCAGGACGTAAATACACGTCCTGTCAGAACGGGGAAGCTCCCACCCGGCCGTATATGTACAGTGGCCGGGTGGGAGGTGGTTAAAGAAGATCACCAGGGACAGTGCTTCTTCCTGTTAAATCCTCTCTGCTGCATCGGTGGAACCTGCTTATGGACACCAGCCTATGGCAAGTAATCAATATGTGCCTTGTATACCACTGATGTGCCTGAAGAGAGGAATAATAACTACAGTGCCAGTTTACTGAGCTAAATTCTGTATCCTTAGTGAATATATTGTGAATCTGTGCCTTATATGCTAAGAAGAGAACCGTTTACTCCACTTTTGTAAATATCATTTTCCACTACTGCTTATCTGGCAATTAAAGTTACTTCATTTACAATACCATACAGTGTGTTTCCCTCTATAATACAGCCACGCTAAGTCCCCAGCTTACAAGCTTCAACATAGAGAGTAGGGATGATCCGGATGTTCGAGTCAAATGTAAGTTGGACTCAAACATCCGCTGTTTGTTCGTTCACAGAACAAATTAACATATGGGGCGTTCACAGCAAATTCGAGCACCGCCGAGCACTCCATACTGCACTGCAAGATCGCAGTGCACTGACGGCTGCTGATTGGCGATCTGTTGTGAGAGCTATGATTGCCCAAAGGCAGGGCGCCTTCGGTCAATTATGGCTCATGGAGCTAAGTCCACGCCTCATACTATATAAGGCTGCTTACACGGTGGCCATATATAGTGTGATAGTGAAGACTGAGAGAACTTGAACTAAATTAGGTAGGTTAGTGAGTGGAGTGCAGGCAGTATAGTATATATA
>BLSH010109869.1:196771-208613 GCA_018402905.1 Glandirana rugosa
CGGGGAAATGTTTAGTAATCATTCTGGAGTAGACCTTATATGTCAAGTCAAAACCCGTGGTCAAGAGTTTTCCCTATAGCCCCTTGACCTCTTTCACGTCTCTTCCCGTTGGTTTGATTATTTTTCGTACCTCCTCGAATCGATACCCCTTTCTAATCTCCTTGACTTAAATAAGAGAGAACTCTTCTCCTCCAATTTTCCCCTATACTAGTTGTACATGTGTTAAAGCAATCAACCGTGCTGGCCAAAACCACCTCTGGAGGGAGTTTATTCCACATTTTCACAGCTCTTACTGTGAAGAAACCTTTCTGTATTTGTAGATGATTTTTTTTCCCCTCTAGACGTAAAGAGTGCCCCCTTGTCCTTTGTGATGACCTTAAAGTAAATAACTCAAGACCAAGTTCACAATGTGGACCACTTATATACAGTATTTGTACATGTTGATCATATCCCCTTTTAACCTCCTCTTCTCAAGAGAGAATAAATTCAGTTCCTCTAATCTTTCCCCATAGCTAAGCTCCTCCATGCTTTTTATTAGTTTGGTTGCCCTTCTCTGCACTTTCTCCAGTTCCCCGATATCCCTTTTGAGAACTGGTGCCCAAAACTGAACTGTATATTCCAGATGAGGTCTTACTAATGATTTGTAAAGGGGCAAAATAATGTCTCTATCTCTGGAGTCCATACCTCTCTTAATACAAGAAAGGATTTTGCTTGCTTTGGAAACCGCAGCTTGGCATTGCATGCCAGTTTTAAGCTTATGATCTACCAAAACCCCCAGATTCTTCTCCAGTATGGATTCCCCCAGTTGTACTCCCCCTAGTATGTACGATGCATGCATATTCTTAGCCCCCAAATGCATAACTTTACATTTGTCAACATTAAACCTCAATTGCCACATAGTCACCCAATTAGACAGTGCATTGAGGTCTGCTTGTAAGTTGGAGACATCCTGCAAAGATGTTATTCCACTGCATAGCTTGGTGTCATCTGCAAACACTGAAATGGTACTTTTAATCCCAGACCCTATATCACTTATAGATATATTGAAAAGTAAGGGTCCCAACACTGAACCTTGGGGTACACCTCTGATAACCTTAGACCATTCAGAATAACAATCATTAACCACTACTCTCTGAATTCGGTCTTTAGATCTGTAGATTTTCATTGTTTATGTTTTCCTGCTGTTTTGTGAAATCCTGTTGAGGTTGTAGCAGTTCCCTAATCTTGTCTCCAGCAGCCATCTTGGAGAAGCCTCATGTTCTAATTGGGAACAAGTTCTCTCGAGATTTTGCCCACCATTTTCTGTTAGCTCTGTATAAAAGACAGAGCCCAGCCACCATTAGAGGAGTCATGTGGAACTAGTGAGGGAAAGATACACTACTTGTGAGGGAAAGCTAGGTCTTACTCAGGGAGAGTGTTCCAGCCTGCAGGGACAGAACAGGGATCCTCAGGAGTCTGCCTATCAGCACTGCTGCTGGCTTGTTATAGAAGATCACCAGGGACAGTGCTTCTTCCTGTTAAATCATCTCTGCTGCATCAGTGGAACCTGCTTATGGACACCAGCCTATGGCAAGTAATCAACATGTACCTTGTATACCACTGATGTGCCTGAAGAGAGGAATAATAACTAGTGCCAGTTTACTGAGCTGAATTCTGTATCCTTAGTGAATATATTGTGAATCTGTGCCTTATATGCTAAGAAGAAAACAGTTTAATCCACTTGTGTAAATATCATTTTCCACTACTGCTTATCTGGCAATTAACGCTACTTCATTTACAATACCATACAGTGTGTTTCCCTCTATAATACAGCCACGCTAAGTCACCCGCTTACAAGCTTCAACATAGAGAGTAGGGATGGTCCGGATGTTCTAGTCAAATGTAAGTTGGAATCAAACATCTGCTGTTTGTTTGTTCACAGAACAAACGAACATATGGGGCGTTCACAGCAAATTCGAGCACCGC
This sequence comes from Glandirana rugosa, assembly GCA_018402905.1. Classification (NCBI taxonomy): domain Eukaryota; kingdom Metazoa; phylum Chordata; class Amphibia; order Anura; family Ranidae; genus Glandirana; species Glandirana rugosa. The sequence goes on from BLSH010109869.1 coordinate 198,737, forward strand.
CGAGCACTCCATACTGCACTGCAAGATCGCATTGCACTGATGGCTGCTGATTGGCGATCTGCTGTGAGAGCTATGATTGTCCAAAGGCCTCTTCAGTGAAGATGATTTTAGAACACTAATATGGCTTCATGCGGCTGAAACAGGGTTTTCCCACACACTTTGAAGATGATTTTCGAACACCAATATGGCTTTATGCGGCTGAAACAGGGTTTTCCCACACACTTTGAAGATGATTTTAGAATACTAATATGGCTCCACACGGCTGAAACAGGGTTTTCCCCCACACACTTTGAAGATGATTTTAGAACACTAATATGGCTTCATACGGCTGAAACAGGGTTTTCCCACACACTGTGAAGATAATTTTAGAACACTAATATGGCTCCACGCGGCTGAAACAGGGTTTTCCCACACACTTTGAAGATGATTTTAGAACACTAATATGGCTCCACGCGGCTGAAACAGGGTTTTCCCACACACTTTGAAGATGATTTTAGAACACTAGTATGGCTCCACACGGCTGAAACAGGGTTTTCCTACACGCATTGAAGATGATTTTAGAACACTAATATGGCTTCATGCGGCTGAAACAGGGTTTTCCCACACACTTTGAAGATGATTTTAGAACACTAATATGGCTTCATGCGGCTGCAATAGGCTTTTCTCACACACTTTGAAGATGATTTTAGAACAATAATCTTTCCCTTAAAGCAACAGCTGGAACCTTTCCCTGTACAGCTTGGAGATGATTTTAGAACACTAATCTTTCCCTTAAAGCAACAGCTGGAACCTTTCCCTGTAAAACTTGATGATGATTTTAAAACACTAATCTTTCTCTTAAAGCAACAGCTGGAACCTTTCCCTGTACAACTTGATGATGATTTTAAAACACTAATCTTTCCCTTAAAGCAACAGCTGGAACCTTTCCCTGTACAACTTGATGATGATTTTAGAAGAATAATCTTTCCCTTAAAGCAACAGACTCTACCTAGTCCAGTCAGATTGTTCTGTGCAGCAGGATGAGGTGTGCAATCTGTCCCTCAAAGCAGCAGTACTAGTATCTCTACCTAGTTCACAATCAGATCGTTCTGTGCAGCAGGATGAGATGTTCTGCAATCTATCCCTCACAGAGCCAGCAGCATCCTCTCCCTAAACTATTCTGAGAGCATATGACATGCAGCACGGTGACTCCAGCCCTATATAGAGGCTGGGTCACATGGTGCACTGGCCAATCACAGCCATGCCATTAGTAGGCATGGCTGTGATGGCTTCTAGGGAAAACCAGTGAAACACTTGTTGATTGGCTGCTCTTGGCAGCTTTTCAACACGTGTAATAAAATACCAGAACCCGGACCCGAACCCGTACTTTTTTTGTTCAGGTTCGGGCAACTCTAATAATGCAGTTCAGAGTATATAGTGCAGTCCGTATAGTGTATATAAAACACAGTTCAGAGTATAAAGTGCAGTCCATATAGTATATATAATGCAGTTCAGAGTATATAGTGCAGTCCGCGTAGTATATATAATACAGTTCAGAGTATATAGTGCAGTCCGTGTAGTATATATAATACAGTTCAAAGTATATAGTGCAGTCCAAGTAGTATCTATAATACAGTGGAGAATAAATAGTACAGTCAGTGTAGTATATATAACACAGTGTATTGAAGTGGTTAAGGGGAACCCTATGACAGAATTAAGAAAAAAACGGCATGGGGTCCCCCAAAAATCCATACCAGGCCCTTTGAGTCTGGTATAGATTTTAAGGGGAACTCCATGTTAAAATTAAAAAAAAATGGCATGGGGTCCTCCCCACAATCAATACCAGGCCCTTTGGGTCTGGCATAGATTTTAAGGGGAACTCCATGTTAAAATTAAAAAAAAATGGCATGGGGTCCTCCCCACAATCAATACCAGGCCCTTTGGGTCTGGCATAGATTTTAAGGGGAATTCCATGCCAAATTTTAAAAAAATTGACGTGGAGTCCCCTGAAAATCCATACCAGACCCTTATCTGAGCACCGCCCCCCCCCCCCTCCTGAACCATACCAGGCCACATGCCCTCAACATGATGGGGACAAGGGCTCCTTCAAGACAACCCTGGCTGGTGGTTGTTGGGATCTGTAGGCGGGGTGCTTATAGGAATCTGTAAGCCCCCTTTAACAAGGGTGCCCACAGATTCCGGCCCCCTTATGCATATCCCTACCCATACCCAAAAAAGTGTCAAAAAAGTAAAAACCACAGGAGACAGTTTTGGACAATTCCTTTATTGAATAAGAAAAAAAAAGTGTCCAGCAATGTCCATTCATCTTCAATCAAGCCCCAAAAAATAGAAAAAATGTTTTAAAACTCCTCATCGATGGAAGGGCTCCCACCGACTGCTGTCTTTTTCGGTTTGAAAGCTCTTATATAGGCTAGGGCGGGGCCACCTGCTGACGTAACTGAGTGACCCCTCGCCCCCTTCTGACGGCATGTGACGTCATGCAGCATCAGAAGGGGGCGGGGTCATCCAGGTATGTCAGTGGGTGACCCCAGCTTTTTTTGTTTTTTCTATTTTTCAGGTCGTCTGCGCCGTGATTGGCGATGGATGTACATCGCGGGACACTTTTGTTTCTTTTTTAAAAAGGAATTGCCCAAAACGGTCTCTGTGGTCTTTACTTTTTTGACACTTTTTTTGTGAATGAGCAGGGGTACAATGTGGGATCTGGGGGCCCCCTTGTTAACTACTTCAGCCCCGGTAGGATTTACACCCTTCCTGAAAAGAGCACTTTTTGCGACCCGGCACTGCGTCACTTTAACTGACAATTGCGTGGTCATGCGATGTTGTACCCAAATAAAATTGATGTCCTTTTTTCCCCACAAATAGAGCTTTCTTTTGGTGGTATTTGATCACCTCTGCTTTTTTTTTTTGTGTTATAAACAAAAAAAGCATAAATTTTGAAAATGTTTTTTACTTTTGCTATAATACACATCCAAAAAAATATATAAAAAAACAAATGAATTCATCAGTTTAGGCCAAAATGTATTCTTCTACATATTTTTGGTAAATAAAATCACAAAATGTGTTTATTGATTTTTTTGCGCAAAAGTTATTGTGTCTACAAACTATGAGAAGTGATTTATGTTTTTTTTCCACTGGTAATGGCGGCGATCTGTGATTTTTATAGGGACTGCGATATTGTGGTGGACACTTTTGACACTTTTTTGGGACCAATGACATTTATACAGCGATCAGAGCTAAAAATAGCCACTGATTACTGTATAAATGTCACTGGCAGGGAAGGGGTTAAGCTGTAGGGGGCAATCTAGGGGATAACTGTGTGGGGGTTGGGCTGTGAGGGACATGACAGATCTAACTGATCCAGATTACAGGCATCAGTAGATCACTGTCATGCTGCCTAACCGAAGTGGAAATCGTAATGTTTACATCGGCGGTTCCCCATTTTTCCTCTGTATTAGGCGGTCGCGGGTCGCCAGTGGACATCAAGTCTCCCAGGAAGAGGCTATTGTCTTTATCAACATGGGGCACCCACCCCCCCCATGTTGAGGGCATGTGGCCTGATATGGTTCAGGGGGGGAACTCGCTCGTCCCCCTCTATCCTGACCTGTCAGGCTGCTTGCTCGGATAGTTGTCTGGTATGGATTTTGGTGGGGGGGGCCAGGTAAATTTTTTTTTCATCTTGGTGTGGAGTTCCCCTTAAAGTCCATACCAGACCCGATGGACTGGGGGGGGACCCTACGCCATTTGTTTTCATTGATTTTTCATCTATATTGCTGGGAGCCAGCAAAACATTACAGCTGCGAGTAAGTGTAAATTACATCTTTCCTTTAGAAATGTCATTATTCCTACGGCACTGTTCTACACATCGCACAGATGCGCCACTTTACAGGCAGACCAAGGGGACCCCCCAGGCACGATATTTAACCACTTCAGGCCCGGAAGGATTTCCCACATTAGGACCAGAGCACTTTTTGCGATTCAGCACTGCTTCGCTTTAACTAATAACTGCGCGGTTGTGCGACGTTGTACCCAAATGAAATTGGTGTCCTTTTTTTACCACAAATAGAGCTTTCTTTTGGTGGTATTTGATCGCCACTGCGTCACTTCTGATCAACGCTATAAACAAAAAAACGACAATTTTGAAAAAAAAAATATTTTTTACTTTTTGCTATAATACATATCCAAAAAAACAAATGTATTCATCAGTTTTGGCCAATATATATACTTCTACATATTTGTGGTAAAAAAAATCACAGTCTGTGTTTCTTGATTGGTTTGCGCAAAAGTTGCCGCGTTTACAAACAATCAGAACTCATTTATGTAGTTTTTACTATTTTTTTTTTTACTAGTAATGGTGGTGATTGACGATTTTTATCGGGACTGCAATATTACAGCTGACATGTCAGACATTTTTGACATTTTTTTGGGACCAATGACATTTTTACAGCGATCAGATCTAAAAAAACACTGATTACTGTAATAAATGTCATTGGCAGGGAAGGGGTTAACCTGCAGGGGGTGATCTAGGGGTTAACTGTGTTCCCTGTATGTGTTCTAACTGTATGGGGGTTGGGCTGCCAGGGACATAACAGATTTAACTGATCCCGAGTACAGGGATCAGTAGATCTGTCATGTACCCCCTCACAGCGGGAACCGCCGTGTTCACATCGGCTGTTCCCGATTCTGGCTCTTTCACAAGCGATCGCGGGTCACCAGCGGACATCAAGTCCGCTTGACCCGTGGCCCCGCTCATGGAGCGCGCGGCAGGCACTCGCGCATGTGGGAATCACCATTCATAAACGGCGATTCGCAGGAACGTGCCACTTTGCCGCTGTATATGTACTATACGCGGTCGGCAATTGGTTAAATGAATATTTCATTTTTATTGTTTACTTTAAGCATTATTAAAGTCACTGCTTCTGAAAAAACGATTGTTTTAAAAACCTTTTTTTGCATTGATACATGTCCCCTAGGGCAGTACCCAGGTCCCCATACACTTTTTATGGCAATAACTTGCATATAAGCCTTTAAAATGAGCACTTTTGATTTTTCATGTTTGTGTCCCATAGGTTTTGATGGGGCGCGCATGTTCGCTAGAACTTTTTGCCTGTTTGCGGTGTTCTGGTGCAAACCGAACCGGGGGGTGTTTGGCTCATCCATAATACAGAGCATGTTTTCAAAGATAAGATAGGGAGGGCATTAGGAATATGATGTGTATTCTGCTTTCAATTATTGAAATTAAACGGGACAAGAAAATTAGCAGAGCTTAGATAAATGTATATATAGCTGCCTTCCTCTACCGCTCTTCCATGGCTCTTGGCATTGAAGAGTAATACTCAAATTGGAATATAGTAGCAGATGGATTCCTTGTTTCCGCTGATAGTGCAGTAGGACCGCTTTTAGATAAACCGAGGCTCTGGGCAAGAATCAAGCTGGAGGGGCCCTCTTGGCTGGAATACTGCTGGAATTTTGGCATGAACCACTTCATATGGTGCAGAATACTTTGGTCTTTTGTGTCTTTCTACCTCCGATTTAAAACACCTAACATATGAATAGATTTTTTTGCAAGGATGCATCAAAGTGGTTCTAAAGGCAGAAGGTTTTCTACATTATTACATTCTCTGCATTAAGGTAAAAAATCTTCTATATGCAGCCCCCCAGTCACCTCTTATACTTACTTGAGCCCGACCTCGATCCAGTGCTGTGCCCAAGAGCAGCGGCTCTCTCTCTTCTCACTAGACAGGGAGACAGCAGTGAGAGACATTGACTCCTGCTGCTTTCAATCACAGCCAGTGAGCAGGGAGCAGGGCCGAGCCGCGCTCTGTGTGTCAATTGACATACAGAGCAAAGGTAAGGATTGAGACCTCATGATTGTCCCCATAGCAAGCATCTTGCTATGGGGGCACTCGGCAGAGGGGAGGAGCCAGGAGTACCAGCAGGGGACCTGAAAAAAGGAGGACCATAGCTGCTCTGTGCAAAATCATTGCAACGAGCAAGTAAGTATAATTTTTTGTTATTAAAAAATGTAGGTTTACAATAACTTTAAGAGGATGGTTTGTTTTGAGGGGCGGGAAGGGGAGGGGTTATAGACACTCTTGGCCTCCCTTTAGTGACCTGGTGTCCCACTCTAAATCAAAATACTAAATGGACCCTCTGCACACAGCTACCCCCTTCCCAGCAAACTATGCAATGTAAAATAGGGATATTTAGTTCACATATATTGTGAAGATGGGGAAGAGTGACTAGGTTCAGAGCTGGTCACTGACCTGTATATAACAGAAAAAAGATATACCTGTACTCAGATCCCTATAGCTTACACAATGGATTAAACTACCAGGTGCTAAAGGGGTGTGGCCACATGTTAACATGGTAACCTGTAAATATCTTTTTTCTGTTATATACAGGTCAGTGACCAGATCTGAGCTTAGTCTCTCTCCCCCATCGTGTGTTTTTATGCCCCAGGTTGGCATTGTGTCCACCGTAGCATTTGCAGTGGCAAGGCAGTGTAGGACTGGCCAGAAGATGGATTACTTTGACCAAGTTGGTCAGCTTAAACATGTATTGCAATCATGGGCGTCCGCAGGCAGGGGCAAGGGGGGGCAAGTGCCCCCCCCCAGGAATCAGGGATCGCAAGGTGTCCGCCATAGGTGTGTGCAAGGCTGTGCCCAGGCACGCACACCCTAATCACCCGAGTGCAGCGCACAGAGTGTGAGCAGGTGCTGGGCGCTGGAACACTCCATGTACCAGCACCCGGCACAGGAAGGTAGTTTACACTGTGGATGGCAGCCGGCAGCCGGCAGTCTAGCATCGGGAGTCAGCACACACAAAACCCTTCCTGCTCTCCCAGCTCTGCATATACAGACAGAGGAGGGGGCAAGGTGGGTTATCCACAGCCACTCAAGCCTGCAGCGTGTATCAACAGGAGACTGACCTGCCACTGTGAGTTATAGACAACTCTCTTCTGTGGGGGGAAGAGAGCTCTGTGGGGGGGGATTGGGTATGCATACTGGCATAGCACACGCCTGGAATCTGCACCCAGTACATAGCACACGCCTGGAATCTGCACCCTGTACATAGCACACGCCTGGAATCTGCACCCTGTACATAGCACATGCCTGGAATCTGCACCCTGTACATAGCCCATGCCTGGAATAAAGTCTGCCATTTCCCCCTTAAAAATAAATTTCGAGTCGCGGCTAAGCCCCTCCCATTCATGACATTGTCTAAAGGGGCGGGGCATGGGTGAACTTAAAATGATGCCCCCCCCTGAAAAAAGTTCTGCGGACGCCCATGATTGCAATTTATGTGAACTAAATAACCCTGTTTTACATTGCATAGTTTGCTGGGAAGGGTGTAACAGTGTGCAAAGGGTGCCCCCTTCTGAAACATACCAAGCCACACGTCCTGCAGAAAAAAGAGATGAGCAGAGTTAGGTTGAATAGTGTAGATGAAGATGAGCTGTGCCATGAAAAAGGGAGGTAGATGAGAAGAACACTGCATGGGAGTGGGGAGGTGTAGAATATGAGCAGCATTAAAGTCATTGTAAAGTCTTGTTTTTTTTCCTATAATAATAACAAACATGTTATACTTACCTGCTCTGTTGCAGTGAATTTGCACAGAGTAGCCTGGATCCTCCTTTTCTCGGGTCCCTCTTCTGTGATCTTGGCCCCTGCCTTCTATTAAGTGCCCCCACAGCAAACAGCTTGCTATGGGGGCATCCAAGCCGAGTCACAGCTCCCTGTGTCCATTCAGTCACAGAACCTGACCTGGCCCCGCCTTCTCTCTCTCCTCATTGACTAGCTGACTTTGATAGACAGCAGCGGCAGCCAATGGATGGGACACATGTGGACATTGCTGGACAGGGAGGGACCTCAGGTAAGTGTTAGGGGGGCTGAGGGGGGCTGCTGCACACAGAAGGCTTTTTATCTTAATGGATAGAATGCATTAAGATAAAAAAAACCTTATGCCTTTACAACCCCTTTAATGGACAGGAGAGGTTTAATAGATGAGCAGCTCTAAAGAGAAGGCAGGTGGAGGAGACAAACAATGTTATGAGGTGTGACAAGTTGGGGTTTTGTAGCTCAGAGTTAGTGCCAAAACAGCCACTCCAGATGTCGTTTTCAGGGCATTCCTGACCACTTTTATTCAAAAGAAAGTACATTCATACAGGTGCGTCTTCCCGCACAGGGGGTTCTCACCATCAATACTAGTAAAACACAACACTCAGTCTCAGCTCTCTTGGCAGCTTTACTGCTCAGATTAATAAATTTTGGTCCTGCTGACCATCTAACATGTCCCAGTGTTCATGCACAGATGCTGTAATTCAGCTCTGTGTCTTTCCTTGCAGCTCCCTGCTGCTTTGTCCCTCATGGACTCTGTTTCAGGCTCGGGCCTTGGTCTGTCCTGTCCTAGACAGCACGGTGCATACCATCACCTCTCACAGCTCCATTCACACACTGATGGGAGGGTGGGGCACTGACCTCTAATTCTGTCTCTCATATGAAGCCAACACACACCTGTGCCATTAATGTGCTTGCTTTTTACAAAATCGGGCCTAGACCACCATATTAAACAGTGGCAAGGGCTTGCCCTGCCACAGGGGGTAGGAAGAGGAATGACACTATGGAGATGGATGCTGATGTTATGGAGATAGGATGTAGAGTAGATGAGCAGCCCTACAAAGAGGGAATGTGGAGAAGATGAGCTGCACTATAGATAAAGTAGGAGATATGAAGAGAGAAGAGGCAGTGGATGAGCACTGTTGGTAGGAACTGGCATGTTTTTTAATAAGGGGCAACAACAATAGTGACAGCAAAAGGTTTTCTGACTTGCTTAAAAAGTTCCAGACTGATAGTGAAAAGCTGAAGGTTGCAGTTTTGTTCAGGTGTAGGGGAGGTGTGAGGAAGCACTGGGGGCAGTGTTGCCAACCGTCCGTAAATTTACGGACAGCCAGTAAAAACAGGGCAGTTTTTTTGGGTGTCCGTAAAAGTCCGTAGCAACCGAAAAGTGCCAGTAAAAACGGCGGCCATCGGCTCCGGTCAGAGATGCGTATGTGCAATTACGGAAATCCCCAAGCGGCAAGTGAGAAGATCCGATCCTAACCCTGAGACGAGTTGGACGACCTCTCCTCCTACTGCCAGCTAGTGCCTCTGCCCAGCCCATCCACCCTTAAATGACACCACCGCCAGCCAGCACCCGACCGGAGGAGATGCTCCGGATGGATGGATCCTCCTGATTCCTGCCTGCCTCCCTGCTCTGGCTGACCCTGCAGCCCTCCTGGTGACAGTGGTGAGTGCAGTACCCTTCCTCTTCAAGCCAGCCAAAAAGAGTTGGGACAGTGAGTGTGTGACTGTTTGACACCCACACTGTCTCTGCTCACTCTGACAGACAGCTGCCAGCCAGGCTGCAGGAGTCTCTCTCTCTTGGTGTGCACTGTATGAGTGCAGTGTGCACTGGATATGTAGCAGGAGGTAATGGAAGGATGGTGTAATGGAAACAGGAGGTGATGGGGATGGTGTGATGGAGATGGAGGGATAGTGACAGGAAGCGATGGGGGGATTGTGTGATGGAGACAAGAGGTGATGGAGGGATGGAGACGGGGGGATGGTGTGATGGAGAAGAGGGGTGATGGAGGGATGGAGACTGGAGGGATAAAACAGTAGGTGATGGAGACAGGAAGTCTTTAGAAGTGGGGACATAAATTCTGGTGAACCTAGTGGCTACCAGGGATTTCACCTCACTTTCTGTGGTGGTTATGGAACAGAAATTAAGGGGGAATCTCTACAATTTGACATAGGTGACAAAACTGATGGACTAAATAATGTGCCCTTATTATATTGAAAATAACAGAAATATGTTTTTTTTACCTTGCTATCTACCT
>BLSH010109869.1:225735-249638 GCA_018402905.1 Glandirana rugosa
TAAAATTACCAGAACCCCGGACCCGAACCCAGACTTTTTTTGAAAAGTCCGGGTTCGGGTCCGGGTCCCGGACACCCCAAAGTTCGGTACGGACCCGAACTTTACAGTCCGAGTTCGCTCAACTCTAGTGTTGGACTTGACGTGTTGGTTGGTGGAGGAAGCTGGACGCAGGATATCTCATCACAAATTGTGTCAAAATCTCCTGGGAAGTGAGTAAGCTGGTGGGTGGAGGCAGTGGGGGGTGCAGTAAAGTTAATTAAGTTGCCCTTCACTGGATTCTTTCTAAGTCTAGGACATCCTTTCTATTGTTTGGGGACCAAAAATGTGCTGCATATTCAAGATGAGGCTAATCCAGTGTTTTGTAAAGGGGAAATAGTTTTAATTTGTCAAGGGAATGAATATTCTTTTTAATGCATGGGAATATTCTGCTTGCGCTGTTAGTGGTAGTCTGGCATTGCAGGCTATTGCTAGGTCTGTGGTCCACTAGAATCTCCAATTATTTTTCCATCACTGATTCTCCCAGTGTGACCCCTCCTAATTAATAAATTGCCTGCAAGTTCTGCATACCTTTGCATTTATCAACATTGAACCTCATCTGCCAAGTATCCTCCCCTTTGCCTCCTCTTTTTTACATTACGTTTTTTCTCCCCCCCCCCCTTTCTCTCTTTTAGCCCTGGTTCACGCTGGTTCGACTTTAAAATTACGCTACTTCAACGCAATTTCAAAGTGCACATTAGTGCAATTTGCATTGCTGATTTAATTTCCACTTGTAACTTCATTTAACAGAAGTCTATACAAGTCACAATGAAATCTGTAAAAATGTAGTGCAGTAACCTTTTTCATAATCACTGCATATGAACAGTTCCATTGCCGGGGTGCGACTTGTCTGGAACTGTCAAATCACATGACAAGTCGCACTGGTGAGAATGAGGGCTCTTCTCTCCTCATTACGCTTTTCTTTTCTCCTTAGTGTCTTCTTCCTTTCTGTTTTCTCCTTTCCCTTCCTCTCCTTTCTCCTCTCCTCTCTCTCCATTTCTCCTCTCTCCATCTCTCCTTTCTCCTCTCCTCTCTCCATCTCTCCTTTCTCCTCTCCTCTCTCCATCTCTCCTTTCTCCTCTCCTCTCTCCATCTCTCCTTACTCCTTCCTTTTTTTCTTCTCTCCTTTCTCCTTTTTTTTTTTTTTCTTTATTTTCCTTTCCTCTACTTTCTCCCTTTTACTCCCTTCTTCTTTATCAGCTCCTTTCTTCTCTTTTTTCATAACCTCTCTTTTCTTAAACCCGGACTATTCTTTCCCTTCCTATTTTGCTTCATTCCCATATCTAAAAGAAAAAGTCTTCCTTCCTACATCAATTACCGCTTTCACGCCTTCGTTATTGATTTCCAACTTTGATATCTCTCTATTCCTCTCTGTTTTTTGAGCTTCTACTTTTGCTCTAATGATCTCCCTTTCAATTCAAATTTCTCCTTTTCTACACCAATTATGTTTTAAACCAGTGTATCTATTAACTTTGATCTATCTTTCCATTTCAAATGTCTTCTTTCCCTTTACAAGTATTTTCTCTATCAATCCCAATTATCTGCTTTTCTTTTAGATGAATCGTTTCCCTTCCTAGAAATCTCTATTTCTATTCCAACTACTACTCTTTCAATCTTACATTTTCCATTTCCTTCCCAAGTATTCCTGTTTTCTTCACAATCTTTTAATAATACCAAACTCCAGGCAAATAGACAAACACACATTTATCTAAAAACTTGAAACACCATGTGTAAAGGAAATAGCGCTCACAGTGCTATAATAATAAAAATGCAGTGATAGCTCAAATGAAAAAACGTGAGATAAACTGATGCAAAACAATATGGAAAGTCCAATGTGATGGTTCTCAACACCAGATAAGTGCTTCTAGACAGGTAAGTCTTCCAATCCATTCTGTTTAGTTTTTTGGGGTTTTTTTTTTCGGATCGTTGTGCGCCATGATTGATGATGGATTACAAAGGGGGACACTTTTTTTTCTTTTTTAATCAAAGGACTTGTCCCTAATTGTCTACTGTGGTTTTTTCTTTTTTGACACTTTTTTGGTAGGGGTACAATGTACCCGATACTCATTTACATAGGAATGGGGGGTCGGGATATGGAGACCCCCTTGTTAAAGGGGGCTTTCAGATTCTGATAAGCTCCCCCGCCCGCAGACCCCGACAACCGCAGCCCAGGGTTGTCGGGAAGAGGCTCTTGTCCCCATCAACATGGGGGACAAGGTGCTTTGGGGTGGGGGCGCAGAGCCCCCCTGCTCCAAAGCACCCATCCTCCCATGTTGAGGGCATGTAGCCTGGTGCGGTTCAGGAGGGGGGAGGGCACTTGCCCGTCCCGCCCTATCCTGCCTGGCCAGGTTGCATGCTCGGATAAGGGTCTAGTATGGAGTTCCCCTTAAAATCCATACCAGACCCGCACACAAATTTCTTAGTGATTTTTCATCTATATTCCCAGGAGCTGGCAATACATTACAGCCGCAAGCAATTTTAAATGACAATTTTTCCTTTAGAAATGTTTCTGGCACTGTTCTAAACATCACACAGATGCGCCACTTTACAGGTAGACCAATGGGACCCCCCAGGCATGATATTTAAAGGAATATTTTATTGTTTCTGCTCCTGAAAAAACAATTGATTTAAAAACTTTTTTTTGCATTGATACATGTCCCCTAGGGCAGTACCCAGGTCCCCCTAACACTTTTTATGGCAATAAATTGCATATACGCCTTTAAAATGAGAACTTTTGATTTTTCATGTTGGGGTCCCATAGACTTTAACCACCTCAATACTGGGCACTTTCACCCCTTCCTGCCCAGGCCATTTTTCAGCTTTCAGCGCTGCCACACTTTGAATGACAATTGCATGGTCATGCTACGCTGTAACCATGTGAAATTTGTTATAATTTTCTCCCCGCAAATATAACTTTCTTTTGTTGGTATTTAATCACTGCTGTTCTTTTTATTTTTTACTAAAAAAAAAAAGACTGAAAACTTTGAAAAAAAAGTTTTTGTCAGTAAGTTTTGCAAATATGTAATTTTTCTCCTTCACTGATGTGTGCTGATGAGGCGGCACTGATGGACTGCACTGATGGGCACTGATGAGGTGGCACTTATGGGCACTGATGAGACGGCACTTAAGGGCATTGATTAGGTGGCACTGATGAGGAGACACTAATATGGGCACAGATAGGTGGCACAGATAGGCAGCACTGATGGGCATTGATGGGCAGCATTGATGGGCAGCAGTGATGAGCATTGATGAGCAGCACCGATAGGCGGCACTAATTGCCAGCACTGACTGGCATCAATAATGAGCACTGATTGGTGGCACTTGTGGACACTGATTGCTGGCACTTGTGGGCACTGACAAATGTATTGCCTGTTCGCATGTTCTGGTGCGAACCGAACCAGGGGGTGTTCCTGATCAAAACCATTCCATTGTAGCTCTGGCTGTATGTTTAAGGTCGTTGTCCTGCTGGAAGGTGAACCTCCACCAGAGTCTCAAGTCTTTTGCAGACTCTAACAGGTTTTCTTCTAAGATTGCCCTGTATTTGGCTCCATCCCTCATTCGATCAATTCTGACCAGCTTCCCTGTCCCTGATGAAGAAAAGTATCCCCACAACATTATGCTGCCACCACCATGTGGACTCTATTTACTAATTAGGTGACTTCTGAAGGCAATTGGTTCCACTAGATTTTAGTTAGCGGTATCAGAGTAAAGGGGGCTGAATACTAATGCACACCACACTTTTCACATATTTATTTGTAAAAAATGTTGAAAACCATTTATCATTTTCCTTCCACTTCACAATTAAACATTTCAAGGCATATGAATACTCTTTCGGGGCACTGCATACTGATTTCTTCTTTACAGGGCTAGATATGTTAGTGTTAGATTTTGGATGCCTGTAGATGCAGGGACTTTAGGGTGAACTTCAACTGTAAAATAAAAAAAAACTTTTGTTTTTACAATCCCTTTAAATGTGGATTTGTTTCAATAAACCATTGAAATGGTCGACCTGTCATCAAGTATATGGTGGATAGTTGCAGTCAATGCATGGGGAAACCCAGATCCTAGTACCTGATGGTGAGCTGTGTGATTGGTAAAAAAGTTAAAACATCATTTATGGTGTTATACCCTAACCACAACAAAAGGTGCTCCACAGCTCTTAATGAAAAATGTTAAAAAGGCACTTGTTCTCGTATTGGGGGTCATACAGTAAATGACAACCTGTAGGAACCCCACATTGTGTTTACATTACCACAGCAGTGAGGATCTGTCATATACAGATTGGATTTACACCAGGGTACATTTTTTTAAATTGAATCTTCATGTTGTTGGTATGTTTATTTATATTTTATGTTTTTGGAAATAAGTAATAAGGGATACTAATGCACCCATGAACCTACCCCATAACAATGTTGTCGAAACTGCCCCGCTGAACCAATGCTGATAAATGACAGATCCCTGGCACTGCTGTTATTTAAACAATAGCTCTGGGAACCTAGGTGATCATTGACAAAATGTGTTACTTTTAAAGGACTAAACTGTACTGTTTCTATAAAAGCACATGCAGCTTTATAGCACCCCCAAGATTTTCATCCAATAAAGAATTTGAAAAGCCAACATTTCATATTCCTTATATGTGCCTGCTGTACCATGTACTTATATGCAAAAGTATCCTGTTTTCTTTGTATTACTTCCTTTGTGTCAAATACCTGGTGTTCCTGTCAGTCCCTCTGATTTCCTATTAACACTGACAACACTAGGCAGAAAAGAACAGCGTGGACATTTCTCTAGCTATGCTGGGAATTAAGCCTGCTCACTTCCAATGATCAGATCTGTCCTGACAATACCCCTGCCCCCTGCACAGCCATTCACCAGCAAGACCAGTGTTCTGCAGTTTCTCCTCCCCAGCTCTCATTCAGTGGAGAACAGAGGGAATGTGATCACTGATGTAAAAGGGAAATATGTATATATATATACAGTATATAGTTTCACAGGTGAGGCAAACGGCATTAAGGTACAAGTTGCATATCATTCCATAAACAATGGCTTGCGCCCTTCCTCAGATAGGAACAAACAAGTGCAGCAATCCCTGGATTCATATATATATACTGTACACAGTTGGTATAGAAAAGACTCACCCCCTTTAAAATAATCACATTTTGTTGTTTTTTGTGGCCTGAAATGAAGACAGACACAGTTTTTTTTTTTTATCCAGCTGTATTTACTCAAATTATAGCATCCAAGTGAAAGATATAACTCCAACAGGTGATGGGTCTCACGACCAGCTTCCTGATTGACCGGGAGGAGAATCAGGAAGGCAATAGCAAATATTAATTCACTTTTGTTACACAACTGGGTGGGCTCTGTGTCCTAAGCTCACCCTTGTTTGAAGCCAATTAGAGCCTCTGACTGTAATCATGCGCTTCTAAAAAAAAAAAAAACCCATTGGAATCCATGCGTTGACTCACTCATACACACCTGTCCTGCAATCCCCTGCTACACCTTCCTCTACCAGAGCCAACACAAAATACCCAGTGCCTCTGGGAATTTAAGAGTATCTGACTTCCTCCCATGATGCAGTGCTTAGGCTTAGCAGTCAATTGTACACATGTCGAAGGGTGTGAAGTTATTGGTCCTTTTATGCTCTGTCACTAGCTGACTTTAAGTAATATGTGTCTCTGAACTTGCTAGGAAATTTCATTTCAATTCCCTAACACAGCATCTCCCTCTTTGCACATCATAGCCCTCTTCTCTCTGGGAGTGTTTAATTAATGTTTGTGCTGGCCTAGCTCCTCCTCCCCTCATCTCCCTATATAATGTAGTAGCTGGGGGAAGAGCAAAAGAGAATACTATACAGTAGAGTGTCACTTAAGTGACAGCTCTGAGTCTGCTGGGGCTGCAGACTTTACATCCAGGATGGCAGCACCCCATAGCAGTCATAGAGCTTGTCTACACAAGGGAAGCTTTTGCAGGTAAAGTAAATGCACATTGTTAAAGGCTATGTTCACCTTTTCAGAAAATAGTCCTATAAAGTCACATGGCCCTAGCTGGTTTTAGGTATTGAAAAACTGCGCAGTTTTGTAAAATTTTCATTTATTTTATTGCCAATCCTGTTGGTAATTTGGAGCCCCTTCTGACCGCGAACCCAGAAGAAACACTGGGGAAGATTTCAGCCATCTCATCGGTGTGCGGGCGCCGCTGGAGGGCTTAGTTATAAGGTAAGTATTTCATAATGAGCAGGTCATAAGACCCATTTCCTGATTGGCCAAAAACGCCAGGCGATCCTATTGGTTGCCTAGGAGGAGGAGAGCACGGCTGGAGGAGAAGACCGACCCACCCACCAGCCGACACTGTGACCATGGATGGCTCACCCGCAGCGGCTCAGCCATCCAGCACTCCCCCGGCTCGAACAGGGGAGGGAGGGAGATCGGAGTAATCCCGGGCAGGTAAGGAGGAAGGAGGCTGCCCGTCTTGTGCGGGGGGAGGGTGTTCCCTGCATTCATTTCCCCCAGGGGTGGAATGGCCTTGTCTCCCGCCAGGGGGAGGCATTTGCCCCCCCCCCCCCGAATTATGGAGCACCAGACCCCACTGGTTTCTAGACTTCAATTGTTGATTGGGTAATAGAAAGGTCTGTGTGTCTAATCAATGGATTAATAAACTTCTTTAGCATTTTGTGTATTGTATTAAGTGAAGGAAGGTGGGGGGGGGGGAGGTCCCTGTGGCTATGCCTTTTAATGGCAAAATGGCAGGGGAGACTTGTGATGCAAACAAAATAGCTGCTGCACACACAGCTATTTGGGTGCCTGGTACACATGACCATTACAGGAGCATTCAATGATTTTCACATCCTAGCAACAAAGCAGGATGCAGGAGTTGCTAAATGAGAGTTTTTCATTTAGGTTTCCAGAGGGGCCCAACTGGCTTACGTGTACGGCAAGAACATTAATAAGCATTTTACAATGCTGTACAATTTTTAATATCTGCTGGGGACTTCTGACTCCATAGGCTGTTTTCTCGAAAAGGTGGACTTAACTTTATAATTAAATGATCTGAAAACACTGTCTCTTTAAAAACAGACATCATGTTCTTGCAGACAATAATATCCAAAGGTCTAAAGAAGGGTAGTAATTTAATTTGTGTCATTGATCTGATTTCTCTTGGAGGTGAGAAAGGAATATATTTTGCTCCTTTGTAGCAAAATTGACAACTGTTGCTTTAGAAAGGAGGGAGCTTTTCTGTCTTTTCTGGAGCAAATTTGCGGAAGTTTTAAAAAAGCTGAACTTTTTGGACATCAGTCTTTTGCAACTTCCAGATCATAAGTTTCAATTTGTAAGGAAATGTTAAACTTTATGAACTTTTGTCTTTTTTTCCAACTTTGGTAACTATGTATAGCTATGTAGAACAGAACTCTGTTCAGGCAGAACACAAGTTCAACCAGATAACTATACAAGCAAATATAAAGAAATTATTTCAAGACGTCAGCAGTGAGCATACTACCACCAGACAATTTCCCATAAGAGCATCTGCCTAAATGAGCTGTCAAATGATTGAATTTGAGAGATAAATGAGAGTGGAGGGCTAATGGTGGCATTTAAGCAACTGTCTTCGGAGTGGGTGCGAAAATAATTTTGACATTAATTGTCATGTGAGGGATGCAATGGGTAAGGAAGGAAATATTAGAAGCTGCAGTCTCGGCATGGTAATGTCTGAGTGTCAATTTGTCATCTATAATCTGATATGAGATAAATAATTGGTTGGACAGAAGAAACCAAGAAAGGATGGGGCTGGTGGCTTTTGTACCTTTTACATGATCTGTTCCCTATGTTTTAGCTGAAAACGTACTGCAGATTGGTAGCAATTATATGAAAAAGCAAATGCTCTATTCAGTTTCAAAGAAAAACACGTTTTATAAGTGAACTTTGATGTATTCAAATTATATTTAAAGTGTTACTAAACCCAGGACCCTGCATTCACTATGTATGGTCTCCCATAGCACACAGAACATGGAAATACAATTGTTTTAGTAAATATAAATACCTATATAGGTATAGGTATATATACCCTTTCTCATCACCAGCAGTACATAGTAGTCTTGTGACTTTTATCAGTGTCAGGTTAAAGCTTGTAGTAGTATTCATTCTCCTCTGACTGTCCTATGAGGCTGCATGACCCCTGTCCCTTTTTCAGGACAGTGCTGATTGGCCTTGTGCCAATCACATGCACCCTCTAAAAAAAAAAAAAAAAAAAAACCTCTCTAGCAATACACACCATTTGTTTCCGCTGCTGTCAAATGCTGTGACACAGGTGCAGGGAGAGGGGCCAAGTCCATTGCCACAGACAGCGGGGCTTATGAGTGATCATACACGGGTGGCCCCATGGAAAGCGGCTTTCCATGGGGGCACCCGCTGAAGAGGAGGGGCCTGGAGCGCCAGCAGGGAACCCTAGAAGAAGAGGATCTGAGCTGCTCTGGACAAAAGCATTGCACAGAACAGGTAAGTATTGACAAGTTTGTTATTTTAATCAAATAAAAAATGAAGCTTTAATATCACTTTAACCCTTTTAGCAACCTAGCTAGGAGGGTGCTATGAACAAATATAATTTCACCTTTCATTATTCTGAGGATGGACAGTTGATTGGTGGAAACTTAAAGATACTCAAACACCTACATGTGTAACTTTCAGTGAAAGACATGTAAAAAGTGTTAACTTACTGTAGTTCACAGTCCTGACATCATTTATGCTCTTTATAACCATATATCCTTATTTGCAAAGTCTTTTTACCAAAAGCCTAGAGGAATTTAATGTTTCAAAATTGGCCAAATATTTCCCTAGATATAATATTGTAGACAAACTGATAAAGGGATACCATTCAACATCAGCGGTGGTAGCCTCTGAAACATGAGAGAAACCCAAATCAAAATAAAACATCAGGCACATGTCCCGTCTTTCATCCACAAACACACTGGACTAAACACAGTCACATACACACGCCCAAAGTGTGACCATCTTAAACCATCCTTGGCTCATTGTCTTTGGACCTGTCCATGAATAGCTAGCTTCTGGAATCAATTGAGAGTGTTTATACTCTGTTACTCATGTTCTTCCACCTTATGGCCCTCTTCTTATCCTTTTGGATACAAGGCCTGCTTCAACCCATTTTCTATCTCTTCATTCTCTAAATGGACTTATGCCTTCCTCCTAGCAGCTAGATGCTCCAAACCCAGAAACAAAACTCCCCTTATGCGCCAAACATTACCAATGTAAAAAATGCTATCCAACATGTTTACTTAAATGAAAAAGCTTGATGCAGACTTAAATTCTTGCTCTGGATCCTCCCAGTACATGTCAAAATGAGGAGAATATGTTAAGACCCTAAATCCGATTTGTGTACCTGAAGGAAACACTCAGCCTCTTCAAAGAATAAGACCATAACAATAACCACTGTATTCAATCTAAATTTATTTCTAGTCTCAGCCATATATTCTACATTTCTCCCATAAAATCAAAGCATGAAGTGTTAAAGTTCATTAAAAAGTCAGTGCAAAAGTCCCACATATATTTAAACTGCAAATAGCTGTGTTCCAATCTTGATGATGTTTATACCCCAAAACGATGCATACTAGCTCATTATGCCTTTGTCTTGTAGGTTTTTTTTTTTTTACAATCACTTTAATAAAATGTTATTTAAAAAGAACAAAATGTTCCCCAAACCAACTTCATGAGCTTTTTCCCCTACAAGCTGATGTTTGTTTTTCAAATGGATCGGATTGAGATGACGCTGTGGAAGGAGACTCTCACACATTTTTTGAAGTGCGGAAATCATTTATTAATAACTTACCAACTTTAAATTATCAAAATAGTATACACCTTTGCTCTGATCTCTCTCTTAAACAACTTTCTAATCACTCCTCTAATCCACCTTTGACCTCCTCTTGAATTGTCCTTTTAGTGATTCCCTTTGAAGACTTTGAATTGTTGGCTGGCTGCTGCTGAGCAATCTTTCTGTCATCATCGTACATGAATGTGTCTCATGGTCATCTTGCTACTACATCATCTTTACATTGACTGTATTGGATTGTAACTTTTGAAATAATCTCAACCTCAATAAAAAAAAAAAATCTACAGTAACTACAGTATTTTATAGATTAGAAATAAATGGGCCACATCAGTCAGCGTTGAAGCTCTCTGACAAGTATATCTCTGACCCTACTTCAGTAAACATATCACACTAAAGATTCAGTCCTCTCTCCATTTTATCTTCCATCATGAAGTTTGTTTAGTTGTCACATCTTTCTTTTACTGATCAATAATTGCAATAAATGACTGCAGGCTCCTGAACAGTATGTGTGACTTCTTAGAAATGTAACCAAACCCATGCTTTCCTCATGCAGGGCAAAGAAACAGGCTCACCTTTATGCAGACCTCCTCAGAGGAACATGCTCACCTTTTCTTTAGGAGAAAGTAACTCACTTCATGTGCCAGCCCTTGACCAGTCATGGAGCACCAGTGCTGTCAAATGGGGAAGGTCAATAGCCCTAAGCAGTAATTTGAGTGCTTACACAGGGTGGCTTTTTCTGCTCCTGTGTTCTCAACAGAGTAGACCAAAGAAAAGGAGAGCATGTGTTGATGGAAATCTGGGTGATAAAGTAAAGATGGTGCTTTGACCTACAAAGGCAAAGTTTAGGTATCAATCACCACAATATATTTTGTAAAGATATATACCTTATGCTGTGCCAACTCACCAATAATTATACATGAATAGAGCACAATTAAATAATGAATATACAATCAAAATAAACACTTTTCCTATGTAATATACAAATACTACAAAAAACACAACAAACGACATCACTTGGCAAAATCAATACTTTCTACATCTTCAGAAAATCATCTCCATTGTATCTGGTCAGAACAGACCCTGTACCTTATCACAATAAGGTGACAGAGCTTACTCACTGACTAGTAGAGATGAGCAAAGTTCTGAAAAATATGATCAGTTGTGGTTCAGCTAAACCTTTTAAACATAGCAAGCTTCTAATATTTGGAATTTCCAAGCTGGAACTCTTACTGACGTCAATGATAACCTGATCTAGGCTCAAAAACGTGTGTGTTACAGTGCAGCAAATTATGCAAAAATTGTGCAGAGTGGTTTGGGAAGCTCCTAGCAGTTCTGCCTGATGAGATGATGGGCAAAATAAAAAGGAAAATTGGGATGCAATCTAGAGAAATCAGGAAAACCAGCAGCAGCAGTCCTGAAAGCCCTACAACAATTTTACCAGGGATACTCAGATAGCATGGTAGGACATGGTGGCACTGGCAGTCTAGCTAAAGATGTCCAGCAAATAACAGCTGTAAGGCTGAGGCAGTCTGAACTATTCTGGAACTGAACCACTAAAAATATCACTGAAATTCGGATTCTGCTCAGGATATTGGAATTCTTGAAATGCTATCCGAATTTGGGGATCAACTCTACTAGCTATGTCTACATGGACAATTAATATTAAAGGTTTATTTTTTTTTTTGTTTTTTGTTTTAACCACTTCAATACAGGACGTTTATACCCCCTTCCTGCCCAGACCAATTTTCAGCTTTCAACGCTCTCACACTTTGAATGACAATTACTCTCTCATGCTACACTGCACCCAAACAACATTTTTATAATTTTTTTCACAGAAATAGAGCTTTCTTTTGGTGGTATTTAAGAACCTCTGGGTTTTTTATTTTTTGCAACATAAGTGAAAAAAGTGCGAAGATTTTGAAAAAAAAAACACTTTTTTTAGTTTCTGTGATAAAATTTTGCAAATGAGTAATTTTTGTTCATAAATTTGGGCCAAAACCTATACTGCTACCAATCTTTGGTAAAAAATAACCCAAATAAGTGTATATTATTTGGTCTGTGTGAAAGGTATAGAGTCTATATGGTGCCAGTCTTTGAAAATTGATCACACCTGATGCACTGATGGCCTATCTCATTTATTGAAGCCCTGAAATGTCAGGAAAGTACAAATACCCCTCAAATGACCCCATTTTGAAAAGTAGACATTCCAAGGTATTTAGTATGAGGCATGGCGAGTTTTTTGAAGTTCTACTTTTTTCCCACAATTCTTGGGAAAATTAATAAATTATTATTTTTTTTGCACAAAATTGTCATAACAAAGTTATTTCTCACACACAGCATATGCATACTTCCAATTACACCCCAAAATACATTCTGCTACTCGCCCGAGTATGGCGATACCACATGTGTGAGACTTTTTCACAGCCTGGCCACATAGAGAGGTCCAACATGCAGGGAGCACCGCCATGCATTCTAGGAGCAGAATTTTCACATCTGATTTCCTAACGACCTATTACACTTTTGAAGGCCCTGGAGCACCAGGACAATGGAATTACCCACAAAATTACCCCATTTTGGAAAGCAAACACCCCCAACGTATAATCTATGAGGCATTATGAGTCTTTTGAATGGTTCATTTTTTTCCACAAGTCTTCGAAAAATGTGGAAAGAAAATTAAAACGCTTTTATTTTTACACAAAGTGGTCAATTTATAAGATATTTCTAACACATAGCATGCACAAAGCAAAAATTACCCCCAAAATATATTCTGCTACTCATCCCAAGTATGGCAATACCACATGTGTGAGACTTTTACACAGCCTGGCCACATAGAGAGGTCCAACATGCAGGGAGCAACGTCAGGCATTCTAGGAGCAGAAATTTCACATCTAATTTCCTAACGACCTATTACATTTTTGATGGCCCTGGAGCACCAGGACAATGGAATTACCCACAAAATGATCCCATTTTGGAAAGCAAACACCCCAACGTATATTCTATGAGGCATTATGAGTGTTTTGAATGGTTCATTTTTTTTCACAAGTCTTCGAAAAACGTGGAAAGAAAATGAAAACGCTTTTATTTTTACACAAAGTGGTCAATTTATAAGATATTTCTAACACTTATCATGTACATAGCAAAAATTAGCCCCAAAATATATTCTGCCACTCGTCCCGAGTATGGCGATACCACATGTGTGAGACTTTTTCACGCCCTGGCCACATACAGAGGCCGAACATGCAGGGAGCCCCGTCAGGCGTTCTAGGAGCATAAATTACACATAAAATTTCATTCATACCCATCACACTTTTGAAGGCCCCGGAGCACCAGGACAGTGGAATTACCCACAAAATGACCCCATTTTGGAAAGCAAACACCCGAGGTATATTCCATGAGGCATGGGCTGCAGATAGGTACTTGGGTACTCTAATGGGCTGCAGATAGGTACTTGGGTACTTTGATGGGCTGGAGACTGTACTCGGTAATCTGATGGACTGGTAAAAGGTACTTGGGTACTCTGATGGGCTGCAGATAGGTACTCGGTTACTCAGATGGGTTGGTGACAGGTACTCGGGTAATATGAAGGGCAGGTGACAGGTACTCAGGTACTCTGATGGGCTGATGACAGGTACTCGGGTACTCAGGTGGGCAGGTGACAGGTACTTGGGTACACTGATGGGCTGGTGACAGGTACTTGGGTACTCAGATGGGCAGGTGACAGGTACTCTGGTAGCTGATGGTCTGGTGACAGGTACTCGGGTACGCTGATGGTCTGGTAACAGGTTCTCGGGTACTCTAATGGGCAGGTGACAGGTACTCGGGTACTTTGCTGGTCTGGTGACAGGTACTCAGGTTCTCTTATGTGCAGGTGACAGGTACTCGGGTACTCTGATGGGCTGGTTACAGGTACTTGGGTACTCAGATGGGCTGGTGACAGGTACTCGGGTACTCTGATGGGCAGGTGACAGGTACTCAGGTACTCTGATAGGCAGGTGACAGGTACTCGGGTACTCTGATGGGCTGGTGACAGGTACTCGGGTGCTCTGATGGGCAGGTGACAGGTACTCGGGTACTTTAATGGGCAGGTGACAGGTACTCGGGTACTCTGATGGGCAGGTGACAGGTACTCGGGTACTCTGATGGTCTGGTGACAGGTACTCAGGTACTCTGATGGTCTGGTGACAGGTACTCGGGTACTCTAATGGGCTGGTGACAGGTACTCGGGTACTTTGATGGGTTGGTGACAGGTACTCGGGGTACTCTGATGGGATGGTGACAGGTACTCGGTTACTCAGATGGGATGGGGACAGGTACTCGGGTACTTTGATGGACAGGTGACAGGTACTCGGGTACTTTGATGGGCGGGTGACAGGTATTCGGTTACTTTGATGGGTTGGTGACAGGTACTCGGGTACTCAGATGTGCAGGTGACAGGTACTTGGGTTCTTTGATGGACAGGTGATAGGTACTGGGGTACTTTGATGGACAGGTGACAGGTACTCAGATGGACAGGTGACAGGTACTCTGATGGGGTGGTAACAGGTCCTCTTTATTGGGGGGGTGATCAGTGTGCTTGGTGTACACAGTGGCCAGTAACAAACTGTTACCGCAATCTCCCTGTCACACACGATCTGTGTGTGACAGGGAGAACCACGGTAACAGCTCGTTACCGCGGTTTGTTTACATCACATGACCAGCTGTGATTGGCAAGCCTCTGCCCCGATCGCTGTGCTGCGCGCCCCCAGGGGCGCGCACGAGAGGCGTGCACGTGGAGATCGGTAGTGACCGGCTGTGATTGGACACAGCCGGTCACGTGGTAAAGAGCCAATTTTATTGGCTCTTTACCCCGATCGGGGGGGACACGACCCCCCGGCCCACGATCGATCCGTAATCGCCGCTCTGCGGCGAGAAGGGGCCGACATCATATGACGTTGGCCCGGATCGACGAGCGCTTCCTGCCGACATCATTTCACAATGACTCGTTAAGGAACTGGTTAAAATAGCAAACATATCATACTTACCTGCTCTGTGTAATGGTTTTGCACAGAGCAGCCCCCATCCTCCTCTTCTTGGGTCACCCACTATAGCTCCTGCCCCCCCCAAGCCACTTGCTATGGAGGCACTTGTACATGCTCGTTCTCAAGCCCTGCTCTGTGTATCTTATGGATACACAGAGCAGGGCTTGGCCTGCCCCCTCATCACTGGCTCTGATTGACAGCAGTGGGAGCCAATGGCACCTGCTGGTACATCTGATTCAATGAGGAGCGAGTGAGCCGAGAGAGCCGAGAGAGCCTCGGCTCTCATGCACACCACTGGATCAGGATCGGGCTCAGGTATGTATTTAGGGAGGGTTGCAGGGGAAGCTGCATGCAGAGGGTGTTTTACCTTACTGCATCAAATGCAGTAATTTTCTGACAGTCATTTTATCTGCAGCTGGTTGATTTTCGGGTACTAAAAATTAGCTAATGACCTTTGTTACCCCAGTCTTATCCATTGTGCTGTCTGCGTCTACATTTGAAAAATGTTTCTTTTCTTTTTGATGAATCAAAAGCGAGAGGAAATCTCTGCACTTCCAATCTCTCAAATGTGAAAGCAAAAAACCCCAATAGAGACTTGGACAGCAATAAAATATTTTTTTAGTAAAGTGATGAAGATGTATAACAGGATTGTTTTGTTAATGCTACCCAGGTGACAGGTGTCACACAGAACAGGGAAAGATGAGTTCTAGTCTTTGTGGGGAGCTAAGAGAAATTCTAACTTTTCTCCACTCTGTTTAAAGGAAAGCAAAAATGTTTTGACCGAAGTTGACCCTTAAAAAACAAAAATGTAATGCTTACAGAAAACTTATCATGAGAAAAACAGAGGTTGCAATTGCAATCCCCTCAATCTAAAAATAATATTTGGAGGTCATGCTAACTCTCTTGCTTTTAGATTTTGAATATGTGTATTTGTTTTGGGTCGGTGGTTCAGAGCCATTAATGGATTGTGCAGTACTTTTGTACAGTTCCTTGAAAAAGTATTCATATCACTTGATATTTTCCACATTTTGTCACGTTACAACCAAAAACGTAAATGTATTTTATTGGGATTTTATGTGATAGATCAACACAAAGTGGCACATCATTGTGAAGTGGAAGGAAAATGATAAATGGTTTTCAAAATTCTTTACATAAAATGTGAAAAGTGTGGCGTGCATTTGTATTCAGCCCCCCGAGTCAATGCTTTGTAGAACCACATTTGCTGCAATTACAGCTGCAAGTCTTTTTGGGGATGTCTCTACCAGCTTTGCACATCTAGAGAGTGACATTTGTGCCCATTCTCATTTGCAAAATAGCTCAACCTCTGTCAGATTGGATGGAGAGCATCTGAGAACAGCAAATTTCAAGTTGATTCTCAGTTGGATTTAGGCCTGAACTTTGACTGGGCAATTCTAACACATGAATATGCTTTGATCTAAACCATTCCATTGTAGCTCTGGCTGTAGGTTTAGGGTTGTTGTCCTGCTGGAAGGTGAACCCCCGTCCCAGTTTCAAGTCTTTTGCAGACTCTAACAAGTTTTCTTCTAAGATTGCCCTGTATTTGGCTCCATCCATCTTCCCATCAACTCTGACCAGCTTCCCTGTCCCTGCTGAAGAAAAGCATCCCCACAACGTGATGCTGCCACAACCATGTTTCACAGTGGGGATGGTGTATTCAGTGGGGTGTGCAAAGAGATGTTCAAAGCTTGAGATTCAATTACACATAGGTGGACTCTATTTAATAATTAGGTAACTTCTGAAGGCAATTGGTTCCACTAGATTTTAGTTAGGGATATCAGAGTAAAGGGGGCTGAATACAAACGCATGCCATATTTTTCAGATATTTACTTGTGTAGTCAATGCCCCCTTGGGGGTTGCTGGAAGTAGTGGTTCACCTGCTCACACTGCCCTCAATCACACTCCTCACTTGCATCCGGAGGCCGAGGTCACCTCCCAGACTAGGGACTCACTCAATGCCCCTGACAGCCTTCAGTACTCCGTCTCCATTCTCCCACTTCCACCCAAACTCTCCTCCCAGACTGGGCTGCCCCAGGCTATTTGAGAAGGCCTGCCCCATGCCAATCCAGGTTGGGGATTGGTCAGGGCTTCCCAAAAATCAAGCAGTTCCACCTCTTCTGCCCCACTCCCCTTTTCCAGAACTTTCTGAAAAAGCAAGGAGGGATCAACCAAAGAGTGTCACCACCTACAGTCACCAGCCACTCCCTGGACCAC
Organism: Glandirana rugosa; assembly: GCA_018402905.1. Taxonomy (NCBI): domain Eukaryota; kingdom Metazoa; phylum Chordata; class Amphibia; order Anura; family Ranidae; genus Glandirana; species Glandirana rugosa. Next base: position 242,859 of record BLSH010109869.1, read on the forward strand.
TCCCACACCCAGAAAAAAAAAACAACAGGCCTGACAGCATCCAAGCCTGTCTAACATGCCAAAATGTGGAAAATGTCAAGGGGTATGAATACTTTTTCAAGGCACTGTATATTTTTTCTTTATACACTGCTCAAAAAAATCAAAGGAACCCTTTAAAAACACATCAGATCAGATCTTAATGTGGGAAAATATCATGCTGGATATTATGCTGGATATCTCTATACTGATATGGACCGGGTATTGTGTTAGGAATGAAGAAGGCCACATTGTTTGATGGAAATGAAAATTATCAACCTACAGAGGGCTGAATTCAAAGACACCCCGAAAATCAAAGTGAAAAAATGATGCAGCAGGCTAGTCCATTTTGCTAAAATTTCATTACAGCAACTCAAAATAGTTCTTAGTACTTTGTATGGCCCTCACATGCTTGTATGCATGCCTGATAACGTAGGGGCATGCTCCTAATGAGACGACGGATGGTGTACTTGGGTATTTCCTTCCAGATCTTGACCAGAGCATCACTGAGCTCCTGAACAGACTGAGGTGCGGTGTAGAATGGACTGAAACATAATGTCAAAGAGGTGTTCTTTTGGATTTAGGTCAGGTGAGCATGGGGGCCATTCAATGGGATCAATTCCTTCATCCTCCAGGTACTGCCTGCTTACTCTCACCACTTGAGGCCAGGCATTGTCACGCACCAGGAGGAACTCAGGACCCATGGCACCAGTATAGGGTCTGACAATGGGTCCAAGGATTTCATCCCGATACCTAATGGTAGTCAGGGTGCCATTGTCTAGCCTGTAGAGGTCTGTGCGTCCCTTCATGGATATGCCTCCCCAGATCATCACTGACCCACCACCAAACTGGTCATGCTGAATGATGTTACAGGCAGCATAATGTTCTTCATGGCTTCTCCAGACCTTTTGATGCCTGTCACATGCTCTGGATGAACCTGCTCTTACAGGGTGCCACCTGCCATTTCTGGTGTTCAATGACAAATGCCAATCAAGCTCCATGGTGTGGGGCATTGAGCACAGGGCCCACTAGAGGACATTGGGCCCTCAGGCCACCCTCATTAAGTCTGTTTCTGATTATTTGGTCAGAGACATTCACACCAGTGGCATGCTGGAGGTCATTTTGTAGGGCTCTGGCAGTGCTTATCCTGTTCCTCCTTGCACAAAGTAACAGACACTGATCCTGCTGATGTGTTATAGACCTTCTATGGCCCTGTCCAGCTCTCCTAGAGAAACTGCCTGTCTCCTGGAATCTCCTCCATGCTCTTGAGACTGTGCTGGGAGATATAGCAAACCGTATGGCAAATATTGATGTGCCATCCTGGAGGAGTTGGATTGCCTGTGGAACCTCTATAGGGTCCAGGTATCACCACATGCTACCAGTAGTGACACTGGTCTTAGCCAAATGCAAAACCAGTGAACAACAGTCAGGAAAGATGAGTAGAGAAAAAATGTCCCTCCACCTGCCATTTAATTTCCATCAAACAATGTGGCATCCTTTCGTTCCTAACACATTACCCAGTCCATATTAGTATAGATATCCAGCATGATATTTTTCCCCATTGAAATCTGATGTGTTTTCAAAGTGATGCTTTCATTTTTTTTGAGCAGTGTATATTATGGTCAGGACTATAAAATAACAATAACAAATGTTGAAATTAAAGTATGTTTATGGTCATAATGTAAAATCATATGTAAGGATAGAGTGTTGGTTGTTTGTCATGTTCCTCTATGTTCCCCATCAACTCGTTGGGCGCCAACTCCTGGGTCATATGGAAGGCTTACACTACTAAACCCCAGTAGCGGAGTGGGCCCCACCATGCACTCTGCATGGGCTCCACACGTGCACTTATCTCTTGAACCTCTGTGCCTCTGTACAGGAAAGGGAACCTTTGCGGTGCAATCCGCTCCTATTGTGATGGGAGACAGACCTCTCGCTACTAGAGACTGTACCACCTATAGCAAGTACAAGCTATTGATAGGCTGCTTGTTACATTTCTGTTACTTCAGGTAACCACAAGTGTCTTCACACTACTTCATTCCACACCAATGTCTTCATACCCTAATGTGTGAAGATTCACTCAGTGAATTATGTATGTGCAGTTTTAATCAAGACATCAAAACATGATATCTTCCTACAGTCAGGTCCATAAATATTGGGACATTGACACAATTCTAATCTTTTTGGCTCTATACACCACCACAATGGATTTGAAATGAAACGAACAAGATGTGCTTTAACTGCAGATTTTCAGCTTTAATTTGAGGGTATTTACATCCAAATCAGGTGAACGGTGTAGGAATTACAACAATTTGTATATGTGCCTCCCACTTTTTAAGGGACCAAAAGTATTGGTACAATTGGCTGCTCAGCTGTTCCAAGGCCAAGTGTGTGTTGTTCCCTCATTATCCCATTTACAAGGAGCAGATGAAAGGTCCAGAGTTCATTTCAAGTGTGCTATTTGCATTTGGAATCTGTTGCTGTCAACTCTCAATATGAGATCCAAAGAGCTGTCACTATCAGTGAAGCAAGCCATCATTAGGCTGAAAAAACAAAACAAACCCTTCAGAGAGATAGTAAAAACATTAGGTGTGGCCAAATCACCTGTTGTTTGGAACATCCTTAAAAAGAAAGAATGCACTGGTGAGCTCAGCAACACCAAAAGACCAGGAAGACCATGGAAAACAACTGTGGTAGATGACCGAAGAATTCTTTCCCTGGTGAAGAAAACACCCTTCACAACAGTTAGCCAGATCAAGAACACTCTCCAGGAGGTAGGTGTATGTGTGTCAAAGTCAACAATCAAGAGAATACTTCACCAGACTGAATACAAAGGGGGTCAACACAAGATGTAAACCATTGGTGAGCCTCAAAAACAGGAAGGCCAGATTAGAGTTTGCCAAACAACATCTAAAAAAGCCTTCACAGTTCTGGAACAACATCCTATGGACAGATGAGACCAAAATCAACGTGTACCAGAGTGATGGGAAGAGAAGAGTATGGAGAAGGAAAGTAACTGCTCATGATCCAAAGCATACCACCTTATCAGTGAAGCATGGTGGTGGTAGTGTCATGGCGTGGGCATGTATGGCTGCCAATGGAACTGATTCTCTTGTATTTATTGATGATGTGACTGCTGACAAAAGCAGCAGGATAAATTCTGAAGTGTTTCGGGCAATATTATCTGCTCATATTCAGCCAAATCCTTCAGAACTCATTGGACGGTGCTTCCCAGTGCAGATGGACAATGACCCGAAGCATACTGCGAAAGCAACCAAAAAGTTTTTTAAGGGAAAGAAGTGGAATGTTATGCAATGACCAAGTCAATCACCTGACCTGAATCCGATTGAGCATGCATTTCACTTGCTGCAGACAAAACTGAAGGGAAAATGCCCCAAGAACAATCAGGAACTGAAGACAGTTGCAATAGAGGCCTGGCAGAGCATCACCAGGGATGAAAACCAGTGTCTGGTGATGTCAATGCGTTCCAGACTTCAGGCTGTAATTGACTGCAAAGGATTTGCAACCAAGTATTAAAAAGTAAAAGTTTGATTTATGATTGTTAATCTGTCCCATTACTTTTGGCCCCTTAAAAAGTGGTAGGCACATATACAAACTGTTGTAATTCCTACAACGGTCACCTGATTTGGATGTAAATACCCTCAAATTAAATCTGAAAGTCTGCAGTTAAAGCACATCTTGTTGGTTTCATTTCAAATCCATCGTGGTAGTGTATAGAGCCAAAAAGATTAGAATCGTGTCGATGTCCCAATAATTATGGACTTGACTGTATCTAAGGATTTAAAGATTTAGACCGGGTTGTCATGATTGAATATATGTATATAGCTTGCTCATTATTAGAATCAAACATTGAAATATATTGAAAAATGCCTGATTTGATAGACGCTATGTTTCAGAAGGAAGGATCGAAGTTGTGGACCTCGTCATCCATGAGAGAAAAAGAATCAGGGTGGCTTATCAGAATCGAGGGGACCTCTCACACACACATATACATATACCGACACCCACAATATAGTGGGCTCTCAAAGGTGTGTAAGATCGAGATAATAACAGTCATCCTGTTAAGTAATTCAGAATAGTCTATAAAGACAAATATACTAGGGTGGTAATAGTCAAAATATATCCATCCCGGTGGTAGCTTAAAAATAGGTATAAAGCCCCATAAGATAATTAGCATCAATAAGAAATTAGCCAATACCTGCCCAATAGGACCATTCAATGGGGCCAGGGAGTGGGGTGGGATAACTAAGCATCACAGTGTTAAAAAGAAGTCTCAAGGTTTTCACAAACGATAATTGAGATAGAGATACTGATCTTAAAATTGAGTCCGCTGTGTGTGTTCTTGTCCAGAGGGAGAGCAGAGACTTGATCGTCTCTCTCTCCGGTGTCTCAGCCAGACTACAATGGGTGTGAGATGCCGCTCTTATTTCCGTTCCATCCCTTCGGCGTCTGACATCATCGGAAGGACGCGGACATGAGGCGGGTAGCACAGTGCGCATGTCTCCTAACCAAGGGCGGAAGTGACGTGACGCCGATGAACGCCTGGCCCATTTCTGCCATCTTGGAATATTCGAGATCCATAGAGGCCGAGGGCAACCAAGCAAGATGTCACTCCCCAACCATCAAGGAAATCGATTTAAGGCCAAAGGGGCGCAGGGGGACACAAGAAATGTCCACCAGTGCCACCAGGTAGACAGGGCAAAGGAGACAGGAGGATCACAAAATAACCCGAAATAGGGCTCCCCGCCAATGAATCCTCGATCTGGATGCTGGTACAAGGAGGCCCTGGGTGTCTGTATGACCAGCAAAGTTGCACATCAGGAGAAGTTGCTCAGAGCTAGCACGGAAACAAGAGATATTAAGACTTATAGTCAATTGACATTATTTGATAGAAACGGCTAAAAAAACAATAATCAAGGGAAAATCAAAAAATAATTCTTTACAAAAATAGGCCTGTTGGGAGTAAGCTGGTAGGGTCCACACGGTGTACAATGGAAACTTTCTGTATATGACCCAAAAATTGCCCCTAGAAACATCAGAAACAACTCGTATGTTAAAACCCAAAAATTAAGACACATGACACAAAAAACAAAACAAAAAAAAAACACACAACAGAACCTGAAAATCAAGTATCTACAGGAACGGCTTGAAACTGAAGGCATCATTGAGGCCAGGATGGCGTAATGCCAATAGATTTGAATGTAACAGACTTCCTTTTGTAATCACCCCCCCTTTCATTCGGAGGAACATGTTCCAGGGCATGAAAGTGCATTTTAGAGCAATCAAAGTTGTGGTATAATCCCATGTGTCTGCTAATGGGGGTCTCCATTTTTTTCTTCTGCACTGAAGACACATGGTCTCGAATGCGTTGAAAAAAATGGTCTTTTGGTTTTTCCAACATAGAATGCCCAACAATGACATAGCATGAGGTACACTATGCCGATGGATTGGCATTTCTGTGATTTAAATAGACAACCATTGGGTAGAGTTATCTGTGAAGCCTCAAGAATGAACTTGCAAAAACTGCAAGGATGACAAACAAAAGTACCATTTGGTTTGGCAGTAGAGGATACATTTGATGTATAATTGCTATGGACTAGTGTTGAGCGAACCCGGACTGTAACGTTCGGGTCCGTACCGAACTTTCGGTTGTCCGGGCCCCGGACCCGAACACGGACATTTCAAAAAATGTTCGGGTTCGGGTCCGGGGTTCTGGTATTTTACTCCACGTGTTGAGAAGCTACAGGGCAGCCAATCAACAAGCGTTTCACTGGTTTGCCCTTAGAAGCCATCACAGGCCATGCCTACTAATGGCATGGCTGTGATTGGCCAGTTCATCATGTGGCCCAGCCTCTTTATAAGCTGGAGTCACTTGATGCTGCAGTCACATGCTCTTGGGTTAGCTGTAGGGAAAGGAAGCTGACGGCGTCAGGGAGAGATTAGAGACATTTTAACAACATCTGATCCTGCATCCTGAGATAGATTACTACAGCTGTGCTGTTGCTCTGAGGACAGATAGCAGAAATTTGGGATTTCACATATGCTGCTTTGAGTTGCAGATCAAACTCTGCATAAAACAACGATCGCTACGATCGTGCGCAACAATCAGATTGTTGGAGTAATTTCAGATTTCAAATACCGCTGCTTTGAGTTGCAGATCAAACTCTGCATAAAACAACGATCGCTACGATCGTGCTCAATGATCAGATTGTTGGAGGAATTTGAGATTTCAAATACTGCTGCTTTGAGTGACGCATTGCAGATCAAACCCTGCCTAACACAACGATCGTTACGTTCGTACACAACGATCAGATTGTGGGATCGTACACAACAATCAGATTGTGGGAGTAATTTGAGATTTCACATACTGCTGCTTTGAGCGATCTGACTGCACTAGGTAGAGGCTTCTGCTTAGAGGGACAGATTCTTGTTCAAAAACCATTGCCTACTCCTATAGGGCCAGCTGTTGCTGTAAGTGACACATTATTGTTGAAAAATCATATCCTAGTTCTAAAGGGAGAGTTTCCAGCTGTTGCTTAGAGGGACAGATTCTTGTTCAAAAACCATTGCCTACTCCTACAGGGCCAGCTGTTGCTGCAAGTGACACATTATTGTTCAAAAATCATCTCCTAGTTCTAAAGGGAGAGTTCCCAGGTGTTGCTTAGAGGGACAGATTCTTGTTCCAAAACCATTGTCTACTCCTATAGGGCCAGCTGTTGCTGTAAGTGACACATTATTGTTCAA
>BLSH010109869.1:253224-264307 GCA_018402905.1 Glandirana rugosa
GTCTCGGTTTGTTGTTTTGTCTCATTGGAATTATGTATTTTTCTTCTTTTTACTTAGTCTCCTTCCTAACTCCGAATAGTGCTCCAAATGGCCTGTTGTTTTTGTCCAGGCCGTCTATCATGTTTTCATCACCATGGAAGAATACCGCCTGTCGAGGTATCGATTTATAGAATTTGGGAAATGACTTTAATGGATAGTAACTGGATTTAGTTATTGTCTATCTAATCAGGTATCATCTCAACTCGCTTGGAGACCTTCAAGCCCAAGACGACCAGGCCGGCTTGAAGCCCTGTTTCAGGCCCAAACCCAGTTCGGGGTCCATGCGAACGTTCGGGTTCTGTCCGGACCCAAACCCGGACTTTGTCCCGAAGTTCGGCCGGACCAGCAGAACCCGAACTTCCAGAGGTTCGCTCAACTCTACTATGGACTAATCTATCTGTTATTGATTTAGGTCAATGATAGGTAATTTCAGTAAAGGGTTTAAGATATTTAGCTATGGAGCTGTCCGCCATAAGAAGGTACCACTACTTTTGTACTATCTGCCGGACCTGTTTTTGTTGTCCGGTAAACCTCGTGATAAGCCTCAATCCTTCCTCTGATTCATTTTTCTTCTTTTTATGTATTAAGGTTACTCTGTTTTGTTGTTTGGCTCTGAGGTAGGCTCTTTTAAGACATTTTTTGCTGTAACCTGTTTGTTGCAGGCGAATCTGGAGATTCTTGGTTTCCATCTCAAAATCAGCAGCCCTACTGCAGTTCCTCCTCAGTCGGAGGTACTGGCTGTAGGGAATGCTGTTCACCTCTCCAGGGTCAGAGCTGCTGGCATGTAGAATCATGTTGCCACTGGATGGCTTGCAAAACAATGTGGACCCCAGAGTATCATCTGGGTTTAAGAATATTTGAACGTCAAGGAAATTCAATTTTTGTTCATGGTAATCCATTGTAAATTTTAGATTGAACTTGTTGATTTTAAGATTCTCAAAGAACTGCTCAAGTTCTTCATTGCTCCCAGGCCACAGCAAAAATATGTCATCAATATACCTCCGCCAAATCAAGACATGCTTAAAAAGGGTTTGCATTTCCTCTTGAAACAAGAGGTCTTATTCCCACCCCCCCATGTACAGGTTGGCGTACGATGGAGCACATCTTGTCCCCATCGCCACGCCCTGCACCTGGAGGTAGTGGGTACCACCAAAGACAAAAATGTTGTTGGTCAAAATAAAATGAAGAAGATCCAGAACAAACAGATTGTATGGACCTGAAGTTCATTCACGTTGGGATAGGAATCCACCCACAACTTCCACCCCCAAATCATTGGGGATGGAGTTGTAGAGGGGCTCCACATCAATGGCTACTAGCCAGGAGCCCTTTGGGACATGTGTTCCCTCAAGGGCCCTGAGGAGGTCCATGGTGTCCTGGTCATAGGAGGTCAGAGAAACCACGTGTGGACGAAGATGGTCATCTACCAAGGTACTGGCTTTTTCTGTAAGGCAGCCATTTCGGATACTATTGGACATCCAGGAGGCTGTTGGGGGTGCTTGTGGTTTTTGGGGAACGCATATAAAGTAGGTGTTTTGGGAGATTTTACTTTTAGAAACTCACAAGTTTTTTGATCTATAAGGTTGTTCCGAAGAGCTGAATTAATCAACTTGTTAAATCTCAATTGAGTATGTTCTATATATATTCCCGGTATCTTTTTATACCATTCCCTGTTCTTGAGCAGATTCTTAACCATAGTTTTGTATTTGATATTATCCATTACTACTAAGTTTTCTCCTTTATCTGAGGGTTTGATTGTTAAATTGGTTTCCTGTTGTAGAGAAGACAAGGCATCTAATTGAGCTTTAGTTAGATTAAATCGATGGGGTTTGCATTTAGTTTCTCATTTATGAGTTCATTTGTGACCTGTTGGATGAAGGCCCAAATATTTGGGTTTCCTTGTAATAACGGAAATTTCTGGGATTTGTTCTTATATTGTTTGATTTTTGGGAAATGGCAGTAGAGGCATCAGATTCTGACTGCTCTAATACCAATTCAATTGATTCCTCACTTTCACAATGGCCTTCTTCCCACAGGTCCATGAGATCATTTAGTGCTTTAATGTCTATAATGGTCATGTCCTTCCACAATGGATTGTTAAGAGAATTGGTGGGTAAGGAAACAATGTTTTTATCATACATCAACTTGAACTTAATTAGCTCAAATTCGTCAACCTTTTGGGTGGGACAAAATGTTAGGCCTAAACTGAGAGCTTCTATTTGATCAGCCGTTAGGGGGTAAGAGGATAGATTTATTACTTCAAAATTGTTTTTTTGTTTGTGATTTGGAATTCATAAGCTCCCCGTTGAACATTTTCTTGGGGTCTAAACTCGGTTGCGAAAAAATTGGTGCTGGACGTAAATCCAACTGGGAAAAATTCCCGTTTGGGTGACTTACCTGTGATTGATTGGTGGTTAAGGAAGTGCTCGTGCTGAGGGAGGAGTGGTGGTTTCAGATGCTCCTGGGACATCTGAGTTGTGAGGGAATTGGGAGTGGAACGTGAATGACTAGAGTCTCGATGTGTGCTAGGAGTGTGATTCGGTGCCGACTATGGTGCATTGGCTTGGTCCTTCTTACATTTGTGCAAGGTCGAAGTTTTGCCAGTGTGCGTGCATGGTTGGACCTGTGAAGATGCAACAGAGGAAAAAGAAGATGAGTCAGAATCATTTGAATCATTTGTAGAGGCCTGGGGTTTGGGTACTTTCTTATTCTTTTTTCTAGGATTTTTAAATTGTGACCAATTATAGGCCTGATTATTGTTTTTTTCTTTTGTTTTTAAAATTTCTGTAGCAAGGCTTTCCAACCTCAATTTGAGATCAGCTTCACGTGTAGTGAAAGCTGTTTCAGAAAGCAATTTCTCATTTTCTTTATATAATTGGTCTATTTCTTTATCCAGAGTTTCCAAATCCGCTGAGTACTGCTGACAGAGGAGTTCCATCATCCGAGTGGAGCAACCCTGAAGATTGTCCTCCCAGCGGGTTCGGAACTCTGGTTAAATTTTTTTAAAATTGGGGAATATTTAAATTCGTAGTCCCCACTGGGTCATATTCTCCTCAGTATATCTCAAAAAATACCAATGATTCCAATAAACTCTTGTTTTTTTTTCTCCAACATCCACTGGAGTCTAAGAAAAAATCCATCCATAGATAGTCCCCCTCCTACAACATTCTGTGATTGATGGATCTTGTCCATCAATCCATCAAATGCACTTCCACAGTAATTGGCCATGATTTCTAGATAGAGAGAACAGGGGTAAGAAATGACACAAATCAGAAATATAGGAACATACTATGATTATATTGATTATAGAGATGAATTCAGAACCGAGGGCAACATTCAATACAAAACAATTTCCATTAATGTTTGAAAAATAATGAAAAAGTGAAATTGATGCCTCATCATCCAAAAAAATGGATGGGTAACACCCGAAATGGGAATTATGAGAGGTAAAGGATAATGTAGGGGTCAAATTCGGCACCACATCCAAGGATAGGAATAAATATAAAACAGCACAAGAGATAGGACTTTTAAGGTGCCAGGTTCAAATATATATATGGATAAACCGTATTAATATAAAAATACAATTTTTATTGATATATGTATTAAAAATTGATTTGAAAAATTATAATTTTGTACAAAGAACACATCATCAAATGACTTAACAAGGGTGCATGCTCTACATGTTTCGCCAATATTTGGCTTCTTCAGGAGACTAAGAGCGCTGCATAAGATGAGATACTAAAAATAGAGAAATACAATGCAAGAAAAACATAAATTTTATTTATTTATTTTTTAACCAATCAAAGAAAAAAACATCCCTTCATCAAGGAATATATACCAAAGTGGACCCAACGGCATGTAAAAAAACGCCAAACCAGCAAGAGACAAAAAGTACATAGTGGATAGTCTAGACTCTAAGAGACCTCAAGGGCTGAGTGATGCTGCTGATCATACAGGTGATACTCGAAAAATTAGAACATCGTGAAAAAGTTCATTTATTTCAGTAATGCAACTTAAAAGGTGAAACTAATATAAGAGATAGACTCATTACATGCAAAGCAGGATAGTTGAAGCCATGATTTGTCATAATTGTGATGATTATGGCTTACAGCTCATGAAAACCCCAAATCCACAATCTCAGAAAATTATAATATTACATGCAATCAATAAAACAAGGATTGTACATAGAACAATATCAGACCTCTGAAAAGTATAAGCATGCATATGTACTCAGTACTTGGTTTGGGCCCCTTTTGCAGCAATTACTGCCTCAATGCGGCGTGGCATGGAAGCTATCAGCCTGTGGCACTGCTGAGGTGTTATGGAAGACCAGAATGCTTCAATAGCGGCCTTCAGCTCTTCTGCATTGTTGGGTCCCATGTCTCTCATCTTTCTCTTGGCAATGCCCTATAGATTCTATATGGGGTTCAGGTCAGGTGAGTTTGCTGGCCAATCAAGCACAGTAATCCCACGGTCATTGAACCAGGTTTTGGTGCTTTTGGCAGCGTGGGCAGGTGCCAAGTCCTGCTGGAAAATGAAGTCAGCATCCCCGTAGAGCTTGTCTGCGGAAGGAAGCATGAAGTGCTCCAAAATCTCCTGGTAGCCGGCTGCATTGACCCTGGACTTAATGAAGCACAGTGGACCAACACCAGCAGATGACATGGCTCCCCAAATCAACACAGACTGTGGAAACTTCACACTGGACTTCAAGCATCCTGCAGTGTGTGCCTCTCCATTCTTCCACCATACTCTGGGTCCTTGATTTCCAAATGAGATGCAAAATTTGCTCTCATCAGAAAAGAGGACTTTGGACCACTGAGTTACAGACCAGGTCTGTTTTTCTTTAGCCCAGGTAAGACGCCTCTGACGTTGTTTGCTGTTCAGGAGCAGCTTGACAAGAGGAATACGACAATTGAAGCCCATGTCCAGGATCCGTCTGTGTGTGGTGGCTCTTGATGCACTGACTCCAGCCTCAGTCCACTCCTTGTGAAAGTCCCCAACACCTTTGAATGGCCTTTTCCTGACAATCCTCTCCAGGCTGCGGTCATCCCTGCTGCTTGTGCACCCTTTCCTTCCACACTTTTTCCTTCCACATAACTTTCTATTAATGTGCTTTGATACAGCACTTTGGGAACATCCAACTTCTTTTGCAATTACCTTTTGAGGCTTTCCCTCCTTATGGAGGGTGTCAATTATGGTTTTCTGCACAACTGTCTGGTCAGCAGTCTTTCCCATGATTGTGATTCCTAAGCCTCGTACACACGGTTCGACGGTCGTATGCAACAGGTCGTACTCACGACCATTGTATGCGATATCGATCATTCGTATGCGCGATTTGAACAGTCGAACATACGACGGTCGTACAAGGGAGTTGTATGAGCAGACTAGAAAACTCGACCGTTGTATCGTGTGTACAGAGCAGTTGGTACAACAAGTTGCATTGTGCTAAACACGCATGTGCCAAGTCCGGAACGCCCGGAAGTGTCCGTTCGTGTAAAACTAGGTTTCTGTTTCACAATTGTATATTCGTTTGTCTATTGGCAATTCAATTCAAATAGTGAAATGCGGCGCACATTAGCATCTTTTTCAATGGGATAATAATGAAGATGCACATTGCTAGTGATACACATGATACTAATGTCATAAAAGACAGTTGTTCTGTAGTGATATTAATAGAATTTGCATTATTTTCAATCTCTTTTCTTCTATTTACCATTTCACCAATATTATAAGCTCTGAAATATGAGAATTCCTTGAATGGAACGTGTTTGTGGTCCCTTGCTATTTGTTATAACTTTTATTTTTAATGTAACTGCCTACTTCAAACCTGGCATTTTCTTTAATAAACTTAGGCAAGTATTGTTATTTTAAATATTCTTTATTTTTCACTCATAAAGAATAAAACTTAAATAATGATATTAATTTTTCAGCAAAGAAAATATAACAGAAAACACATGTATAAAGTATAACAAAATATGTGAAAAATTAAAACAAAATAAACAAATACACAAAAACAAACAAAAAATAAAGCCCTCAATGGGGATACTGGCCGTAATCCCCAGACCAGGGTTGTTGGGGGCCCTGAGGGTAATACTGCCACTGGGCAGCATGCTGCTGTGGCAGTGGATGTGGTTGGGATGGGGCAGGCGGTAGAGGTGGTGGTGTGGCATCATCCACTAGCCTGGTGGTAGTGGTAATTTGCCCCATCACCCCCTTGATGAGCACTTCTGTCATCAGGCGTTCTGCCATATTTTTTTGTTCCTCCAACATTTTTTTAATCTTTGCAGCTGCAAATGAGGCAAACGACTCCTCCTCATCAGGTTTCCTTTGGAGGACCTGGGTTGCCTGTTGGAAAAATGCAGCCGCAGCCTCATCAGCATCCTGGACCCTCCTCTTCCTTCTCCTCCCAACCTCCAGTGGAGGAATCCTGGACTCACATGGCTGTGATGGCCCAGCTGCCTCCTCCTCAGTCACCGTGTCGGTGACACTTTCCTGAGTAGAAAAAAGTGACATTATTAGAATATGATTGTTTGTGTGGGTGATGAATCCAAACAAATTGACATTTCATTACTGTTGCTTATTGAATAATTAGAAATGACAAACACAAGCATTCTGGCACCAGCATTTGGATTTATACTTAAAATGACTTTAGGCCACAACTGTGTGTTGGATCTTGAAACAAATGTGTTAAGACTCCAATGTTTGGACAATAATGTTTAGTTATTATCATTGTATTTTATCTTTACAATATGTTCCCCAACACTATACCTGGGTGATGACGGCCTCCTCCTCCTCCTCATGTCTAGGAGACATGACCTCCCCTGATGTGGAGGGAAAGGTGGAGATTGAGGGGCTAGCCTCAGATACACCCTGTAGGAACTGCAGGCTGTGAAAGTACCACAATTTAGGTACATACACCTCAGATGCTGTAGCTCCAGACCGTTTGGATTGCTCTACCTTCTTCACCTCCCTGCCAAAGGTTGTGCGAAGGTTTGCAATTTTTTTAGTGGTTGCCTCTGGGTTTATTTCTTTACAGAGGTAAACCAGCTGGCTTAGAGCTGCCTGCTTGCGGTTCCTGTTAAAGTACTCCTTCAGCTGGATGTTCCATAGGCAGGGTAGCTGATGGTACAGCTCTATGAATTTTGTCAGGAATTCCTTGGAAAGAAAATGGTCGCTCATTATGCCTGCAAGACAGAAGAAAAAGCATCATGCAACTTCACCCAGCATACCCCTATAAAAGCCCCCCCAAATCTAAGCCCCAAGCCAAGCAGTATTAGGCTTGCTGCATCATCCATTCCAGGATACATGTAGATTACACAGATTCAGAGGCTAATTGAATGCAGGTAAGGCACCAAGTGAGTTTAATTACCACCCTAATCAGCCACAGAACCTGAGTAATTAATATCTGTCCTGAATAAAAAGGGATGATGTAGCAAACCTAAGCAGTATAAGCCATTTTTACCAACAGGGCGCTCTTAATACCACCATGGGCCCCTGGGCAAAGTAAGGCACTAGGGCCCCTACCAGCCTGCCGTATTTTATGCACCTGCTCTCAAGAATGTACGTATAAATTGTTGATGGAATTAAACATATATTCATCACTACTTTCAATCAAATAGATTTTAAAACATGCCATAAATCAAAGACTAATCAACACAAAGGGGTGAGCAGAAGTGCACAGTACAGGGGGGGGTTTAGGAGGGCACAATACAGGCTCCGGGATGCTGCCCAGGACACAGATATCCTGGTCCAGCTTAGTAAAAAGCATGAATTTCCTGGTCAATCCGGGACAATTGTCAAGTATAAGAGGTTATCATGGGGCCCCCATGTACCTGCAATCCAAGCATAACAGTATAGGCCTCTACCCACCTATATCTGAAAATCCTGCCGAACCTTCGTTTCCACAGCGGTCGTCCCACAGCGGTCGTCCCACAACGCTCGTCCCACAGCGATCGTCACACAGAGCGTTCCTATCCATGGCAATTTTCCTGACCGTTCGTTCGTCTTTTATACCTTGCTTTACATTGCGCATGCGTACTGCTCTCAGGTGCGTCGTGACGCTGGGGCGTGACACGTACCAACGCCTCCACGGAACAAACGATTGCCCCCCACGACGAACGATCAGAAAGCATGGCCGATTCTAGCAGGAGGCACAGGAAGACCAAAGCCACCCCCATGACCAGGCTAGAAATGGCCGATATGGTGGCAATCTTTGAATCCAAAGACTATGACTGTAGGAGGGGGGACTATGATAGGCCCAATAGTCACAAAGATTATGTGCTGGAGAGGGTCATCCAGCGCATTTATGCGAAACATGGGGTCCAGCGGAGCAAGGATCAGCTGCGCAAGCGCTGGTCCGACCTGAAACACAGGGAGCCCGACCAGCTGCGCTGGATCCATCGGATCCTCGAAAAAAGTAAGCAATTTATTTTTGTAACCAGTATGTAGATGTGTAAATTCAGTGTGTGGATCTGTTCTTGGTCAAAGTAGCTAGAGAGAATTATCTGTGAATTTTTGGAATCTTTGTATGCCTTGGGGTTCCCAAATTTAATTTCTAAATCCAGCATACTGTATATGAAGAATACCATTTTAGACTGTTTTCAGACATTCCTTTAGCTTTTGCACTTATGTTGCAAAAAAAATGTCCGACCCCCCTCAGGAACCCTCCGATGAGGCCACCCCTGGCCCCTCAGCTGAGGTGGCTGTAAGCCCCCATTCATCCCCAGAAGGTAAGTGCTAAATGACAATTAGATAAATTGTGACACAGCCAGGGGTGCTGCTAGGTGCCCAAAAGGGGGTGGGGCTGGGGTGTCAGGCCTAAATTAAAGGATAAGTATCACTTTTCTGCCTGCTGCCTGATTCATCAGTGCCCATTAATCCAGCCTTGCTAGTGCAGATATGGTGAGAGGATAGCCCCTAGTGCTGGAAGGCACACAAATGCATATGATGGATAGCAGACAGCCCACATCCCATAGAAGCGAGGGGGGGGAGCAGCTGTAGGAGTTGACAAATGTTGTGACATGTCAAGTATTTTGGCCCTGGCAAATGGCATCATTGTTGTTTAGTTTCAGAAAGGACTCCCGAGGGCCCCAAGCCAGTGGTGGAAGCCCATCAGATGTGGGCAGCCCAGCCCAATTGCAAGGTTGGTACACTTGAAACATATCCCGCAATGTATGTGTTGAACCTGTAGTGACTTTGGGATGCTCAATGAATGCCTTTTTTTCTTTAGAAGACTCTGATTGCCAGGAGATGCCCCAACATCCCCAGTCCTCGAGGGAACCTCCTGTTTGCCCTTGTAAGTACTGTTCTATTCTTGTTTCTTGTGTATTGACATGCCTATTTGGTACATACATAGGCGTGCACAGGGGGTGTGCCAGGTGTGCCTGGGCACACCCTAATCACTGCCTGTGGTGCAGATTCCCCCTATTGCCTGGGTTTCCCCTCATGATTCAGAATGGAGAGTGGAGGAAGGGGCTGGTAAATATGCAATTTACCGGCCCCTTCCTTTTCTAATTGAACACAGTGAACACATTCACTCACTGCGTTCATTCATAACTGAAGCATAGTAAACTATGTTTACTATGCTTCAGTTTGTGGATGAATAGGAAGCCGCTCAGCACCGAGCACTATCCCATTCATTCACTGTCCCGTACAGCTGAGGCTGCAGAGAAAGACATGTGTGTTTGAGGTTTGGGGTGCACACCCTAATGCAATAGGCTGCGCACACCTATGGGTACATGGGACAGCAGACAGCAGTTAATAAACCAACACACCTTTTTTACATTTTTGGAAACTATGGCCATAGTCTTTATTATTGTTGCCTTTAACGACTTACCAACCGGAAGGTTTTCCAGCTTTAGGACCAGAGCACTTTTTGCGATTTGGCACTGCGTCGCTTTAAACGTCAATTTGGTCACTTTTTTGGGACCAATGACTTTGCCTGTGGCCGCTCATCACAGCTTGCCAGCGGACATTGGAGTGTGGTGGGTGCGCACCCCCTAGCGGCCCTTTGCAGATCGCCGCCTGTTTACGCAGATTCGCACACAGCAACCCGACTGCCGCTGTGAAAACACGGCAGGCGGTCGGGAAGTGGTTAAAGTGTTGGGAAAGTGCACCCCCTCTCCCCCAAACAATTACCCAAAAACTAGGCCCATCCAAGCCATCATCAGCTATTATGCTGCACATCATTGACCTTATGCATTTTCCTCTACTTACAGCTCACAAGCTGCCACACTACACCATTGGG
Organism: Glandirana rugosa; assembly: GCA_018402905.1. NCBI lineage: Eukaryota > Metazoa > Chordata > Amphibia > Anura > Ranidae > Glandirana > Glandirana rugosa. The sequence goes on from BLSH010109869.1 coordinate 263,507, forward strand.
CGCCTCAGCCGGGACATCCAGTGGTGCCGTGTGGAGCTGGAGAAGATACAGAAGGCAGCACGGGAACTGCGGAGGGTCGCCCAGGAGCAGGAGAGGGCAGCGCAGAACCTCCAGCAGCGACTGAGGGATGTTGGGGACATGCTGGAAAAATTCTGAGAATTTTCTTGCAATTGGGCTGGTGTGGTGGTCCCCATTTTAGGGCATGTTGCCCACATTAAAGGGGCTCCCAAAAAAGCATGTACTCCATCCCATCAGGGTTTGACAAGTGTCATCTTTCTGTGTGGGCAAACTCCCCCTCGAGTTTCTGGGAGAAAGGGGTGTTGCATCTGAGAAATGTGTGAGTTGATCCCATCATGGGTTCCAAGCTGACACGCTTTGAGGGTGGGCACGTGTCAGCTTGGAACCACTGATGCGGTGCACTCACACATTTCTCAGATGCAACACCCCTTTCTCCAAGAAACTCCAGTTTGGAGGAAGGGGGGGGTTTGCCCACACAGAAAGATGACACTTGACAACCCCTGATGTGATGGAGTACATGTTTAGACGGTTTTGTTTGGAGCCTTACCAGGTTTTCTATTTTTCTAAAATGTTTTATATCTGTTTTTAAAGCTGTTTTATATTTGAATAATGTTGCTAAGCACATCAGAATGTGCAAACAATATAAATATATATTTGATACTTACAGTGTGTGACTTCTTCTTTACTTTATGTATGTCTGTGAGTTCCATAAAGTTTAGGTCTTTAAACTGCTAATGTGCTCTTCTATGTGGTCAACACAGATGTAGTTCATCTCTTAACATT
>BLSH010109877.1:0-31507 GCA_018402905.1 Glandirana rugosa
ACTGTAGGGGGAGACAAAGAGCACAGCACACACTGCTTTCACTTTCACAGTGTGACGAGGCTCCCTGCAGCGCCGTTCGGCTGAGGAACGGAGCGCTCCAGTCCTCATCCACTCACCTAATCTAGGCATACAGAGGGCCCTTATGGGCCCCCCCAGCATGGGGCCCGGTCGCCATGGCGACTCCTGCGCCCCCTATCCGCCCGCCCCTGCTTCCATTATATGCAATTAAGGCACGCCATATTAGCTCAGAGTAGATCTTCTGAATGGTGTCAGTCTCCAACGCCGCTGTTTAGCTTGATAAGGGGGGCCCTAACCCCTAGGGGTTTATATCGCAATGTTATAGTATGTTACTGCAAAACTTCTTGAAAACGCACCCTTCACGAATGCTAAATGGGTGGGGGATGTTGGCCTGCTTGATGGGGATCAGTGGGAGGAAGTTCTCCAGCCAGTACCGACCTGCTCCTTGAATGTTTCACAAAGATTGACACAACGGTATATTATTTTGAGGGTATACCATACCCCACACAGATTGCATACTATGGGTCTCTTGTCTACACCGACATGGACTAGATGTAAACGAGATCATGGAGACCTGATTCATCTACTGTGGAGGTGCCCAAAATTATATTCCTATTGGAAGGGAGTGGTGGACACTCTTAACAGGGTATTTCAGATGTCCATCCCTCTAGATCAGTCATTCTCAACCAGGGTTCCATGGAACCCTGTGGTTCCTTAAGAGGTGTCCAGGGGTTCCTTGAGCTGTGACTGATTGACCTCCCATCTGATGGTGCCAGCATTATTTTGAGGCTGACCAATGGCACTTGACAGAACCAGAGGCATGGGACCAATGGTCATTTTATCTATCTGTATGAGTGGAATTCTGACCAACTTTGTAACGGTTATATTCTTCCCACCAGCCACCAATATGAAGCATTTTTCCCAATGATCTCCTAAGAATTGGTTTTAGCAGCGGTTCCCCAAGACCTAAAAACTATTTTAAGGGTTCCTCTGGTGTAAAAAGATTGAGAAAGGCTGCTCTAGATCCTACACCATTACTGCTTAATTTGCTGGAGGAATTTGAATGGGAGGAGAGCAATAGAGTGGCAGTTGTCAGAATCTTATTCTTGGCTCACAAGTTAATGACACATTGGAAGTCAGAGAATCCTCCTACAGTCACAGAATGGATTTTGGCTGTGGGTAATGCACTCCGAATGGAGAAAGTTATCTACCAACACAGGGGCTGCACACAAACATTTTAAAAATTGTGGGGGCCGTGGCTGGATGTGCCGGGGCCCGCTCCGGCGGACCTGGTCATGGACAGGTTACTTGGCATGAATGCCGGATTAGAATGGTTTAATAAAAAAAGTGATTGACTGGGTTACTTTTCTAATGTGTTATAATGTTGGTACGGGGTAGGACAAAGCATATGTTATGGTGACTTTAACTCTGTAACCTATTCTGGGTAAGGAACTGTTAATTTTGATGTGCGTCTATGGTCTTCATGCAGTTTTACTAGGCTGGCTGTACTGTCCTGAGATGTTTGTTTTTCCCTCAATAAAACTTTTCTCTTTGGTTAAAAAAATACACCTTTATGGTGTTTTCAGGGTTAAATAGCTGTCTCCAGAGATCAGCATTATTTTAGACATCATGCTGCCCTAGGTAACACCTGAATGCTGATGCCCTTTTCACCAGTTCGGCCTTAGAGTAACTTTTTTCAGTTGTGCACACATTAAAAAATCTTAATTTTTGGCAATAAAATTATATAAAGTATATAGATCTGGTCAAATATTGCTGTGTGCCATCATCCTTTAAATAAAGTGTGCAGCTTTTACCAAGGGATGTGATGAATTTTCCCCTGCTTTGCAGAAGCACAAAATCCATCCCTCCCCCCTGCCAAAACGGAGATCTGTCTTGTTTAGATAGACAGATCACAGTTCTGTGTGTATTACTAATGATCGGCATGTGCCGGCCTTTGCAGCTTATCAGTTTCAAATTAACCAGGAGCTCTTGTGCAAGAGTTATTGCTCTCACTCTGATATTCGCGTCGATATGTGACAGGCGTGGCGCGAACCTGGTTTACATACGTGTGCGCACCCTGGGTTTGCGTTTGCGTATGTGTGGGGCAACACGGGTTAAGACAAATTTTTAACATTTTTTAATACATTTTATTATAATTTTGTTTGTTAAAACTTTTTTCTTGTATTGATTTATTTATTTTTACTTGATTGCTATTACTATTTTCTTGATTGCTAATAGACCCCAATGTCTCCCCTGCCCTTCACATTATCTAACTGAGCACAGATCTGCTCTGTTGGATGTGTCCCCTGGATGTACCGGGCAGGAAATGGTGGATCTGAAACTGGAAGTGATGGCATCATCATTGCCTTTGGTTGCTATGTTACATGTAGGATCGAGGCATGAATATTCCTCACTCTCACACCGTTCTCCATCCTGAAGCCATCAGTTGCATCCTGAACTCTGTGTGTGATTGGACACAGCCGATCAGCTGGTTTCAACCAAAATTATTGGCTGAAATCTGTTGTCAAATTTGTGCTGTGTCCAATCACAACACGGGTCAGCAAGGGGCGCGTGCATGTGCGCCCTGAACCCAGAAGACAGGCAACATACAGGTTCATTATCCGGCCTGCCTGTGCCGCCTGTCTGCAGTAAATCTACTGTGGGTAGGCGGTAGTAATCCCTTTCCTGTATGGTTATACTGCCCAATTGGTTCCGAAGCCCTACATTATGGTTTCCATACTGTTGGGAAGCACAATATATCTTAAGATTAGACATTTATGGACTGTTTCATAGAGGCTATCTCTGAAGAAGGGTGATGCGTGCCCTTCTGGCACAAAGCGGTTTATCTTGGAAGGCAACATGGCTTAACATCATATATTTCTGGAGTTATACTACCTGGTTGATACAGCCATTTGGCCTAAGTTGCAAATTGTCATCTTGGAATGCCAGTACAGCAAGTTTATCGAGCAGTGTGTTTGTAACAAGGAGTCATAAATGGGAATTCATATCCTAACAGGATGTTCTCGCATAGGCCTCCTGATGTGATGGATGGAGGTAGAGTAGCATCAGCTAAGACATACTGGGGACTGATTTCCTGAGTTACAGCAACATCAAAGGCCAGTTGTTACTGTAAGAGGACCCGGGTCAAAAGTAGTGATTCATGGACTAATGCTGCCCCTAGTGGAGACCACAGCAGACTTTCTGGAAGATGGTCAGGGGAAGAATATACTTCCTGGTGATTAGGAAGGACGGCCTCTTATGGAGTTTCATTGGACAGAGGACTATACAGGCTGGAAAAAGGTGTTTGAATGGGTGGTGTTTGAGTGCGCTTTAAAAGGTAATGGCCAGTTAGAGCTCTTTCACTTTCCCATTGAGCCCAGCCAAGAGATACCCAACACAGAGGATGTCCATACGTAAAGTATCATCTATGTTTTTGTGTTTTAAATGGTCTGTATTATTCTTTTAGTGTTTTTAGCATTTCTACTTTCTTTGTAAATAAATTAGATGCCTGCTTATTTAAGCTTTGAGTTTATTTCTATTGTTAACATTTTTATTATATCCTCACCATTAACCTCATCCGAGCTTTGATAGACTAGCTAACTATAGAAATAGGCAAGATAATACATATCTATAATAAATAGGGTAAAATCCCAAACCACCCCATATTTATTTCACATACACTGCACTGATGATGGGCAAATAGAATAAAACAGCTGTATGCCATTTGGAATAAATGGCTCTATAATATTAGGCTAGATTTGCATTAATTATCAGCAGTTCTGGATGTGCATCTGGCCAGCGGGAGGAAAAGCAAACATGCCACATTGCAGGCAGTTGCAGAGCGTTTGCAGCCGTTCGCCTGAATGGGTTGCATTTAGCGGGCTTGTCATGCACCTATTGCTACATAACAGGTAGTTTTGGCCTCAGGCATGAAGCAAACCATCGCAACCACGGCATGTACACACCCCAGTCTGCTGTCTATTGGAGCTTAGGAGGGAGCGGTTGGTGGCCCTCCTCTCAAAACAAAAATACACTATATTGTCAAATGTATTGGGACGCCTGCCTTTAAATGCACATGAACTTTAATGGCATTTCAGTCTTAGTCCATAGGGTTCAATATTGAGTTGGCCCACCCTTTGCAGCTATAACAGATTAAACTCTTCCAGGAAGGCTGTCCACAAGGTTTAGGAGTGTCTTTGGGAATGTTTGACCATTCTTCCAGAAACACATTTGTGAGGTCAGGCACTGATGTTGGATGAGAAGGCCTGGCTTACAGTCTCTGTTATAATGCATCCCAAATGTTTTCTATCGGGTTGAGGTCAGGACTCTGTGCAGGCCAGTCAAGTTCCTCCACCCCAAACTTGCTGATCCATGTCTTTATGGACCTTGCTTTGTGCACTGGTCCAAACCATTTGGTGGAGGGGGATTATGGTGTGGGGTTGTTTTTCAGGGGTTGAGCTTGGTCCCTTAGTTCCAGTTGAGTGAACTCTTAAGACGTCAGCATACCAAGACATTTTGGACAATTTCATGCTCCCAATTTCATGCTTGTGGGAACAGTTTGGGGATGGCCCCTTCCTGTTCCAACATGACTACGCACCAGTGCACAAAGCAAGGTCTAATAAGACATGGATGAGTGAGTTTGGGGTGGAGGAACTTGACTTGACTGGCCTGAGTCCTGACCTCAACCCGATAGAACACCTTTGAGATGAATTAGAGCAGAGACTGTGAGCCAGGCCTTCTCATCCAATATCAGTGCCTGACCTCACAAATGTGCTTCTGGAAGAATGGTCAAACATTCCCATAGACACTCCTAAACCTTGTGGACCCCCTTCTCAGAAGAGTTGAAGCTGTTATAGCTGCAAAGGGTGGGCCAACTCAATATTGAATCCTATGAACTAAGACTGGGATGCCATTAAAGTTCATTTGCGTGTAAAGGCAAGTGTCCCAATACTTTTGACAATATAGTGTATGTGTATTCTAGTTGGTTGGAATTGCTCTTTAAATAAAATCTCTAGACTATAAAAATGAATACAACAGATTTATAGCCTCAGATGACAAAAATCTGTATATATATATATATATATATATTGTGTCCCATAACTCAGGGGGTAAGAGTTTAGCCAGAGGCCTCTGCAGAAAAGATATTAATAATGAAAACTTGAACTTCGCAATCCATTCTTGACAGACAGGCCATTGCTGTGCAGAGAAAGGAAGATTCCATTCCTTCTGTGAGACACGAGGAGTCATTTCCAAAAATAGCTGAACAAACTAAGCCAACTTGGCACTATCGTTGCAAATAATTATTAAATCAGATTAATGTTTGTGGTATTCATCCTGACAGATTCAGGCATTTAAACCACTTTGCATTTCTTGTTATCGTAAGAAAAGGCTTAGAGGCAGGGGCAGCGGAGTGTTCCAGCGGTAGACAGAAACTGTGTATTGCGATCTAATTAGGAGTAATAATAAATAATGAAGATTCAATCCTCTTTCAGGTTCATTTAACAAAAGGCAAGAGTGAAATATTGCCAGCCCTTGAAACCAATCAGAATTGGGTAAAGTGGTACTGAAGTGGTATTGATTAAAACATTGCAGATAAACAGGAACAACTTATGTAAGAGGATGTGTTTCATTTCTGTGTGTCCCCTGAGGCCAGTTACTTCATTGGGTATATTTAAGAGCTTACAACCACAGTTGTAAATCCTTACATTTACCCAGTGGAGGCCCGACACGGGGTGGGCAGGAGGGACGGATGCCCTGTGTGCAATGGTTTACTGTAGGAATTGAGGCACCTTCTGTTACAAGGCTGACAGGAGTAGTGATAGGGGTAGTGATTTTGACAAGCAAGTGATGGCTGGGCGTAGGATCCCCTAAGCTTGCACATCATGAATGGGGAGGGGGGGTGCAGTTTGGCATCTTTGCCCTGGGCGCTGGATGACCTTGTGCCAGCACTGACCCAGTGAGGTGATACACAGAGATGAAACAATTCCTCCTATGTAAGCTGTACCTCTCATTTCTTCAGCCATCTAAAACACACAGAAGTTTATTTCTCACCTTCAGCAGGCAGGGGGTGGGGATCTGATGTGACGTCACGCTGCACAGCACAGAGTTGGGAGCTCAGTGTAATCTGAAGCCTGAGTGGAGGGAAAGCACCCCCCTCCGCATAGTCTCATAGGAAAATATGCACAGCTGAGGCTGTCAATCACCTTTTGTGTGCTGGAGGGAGGGTGGGGCTGTCTCCCAACATTCTGATGTGTCAGGATAACTAAGTGCTTTGGATTGTGGCAAGGACACACTATAGAGGGATATATTATTTTCCTGCAGCACAGGGAGAACATACAAACTCTAGGTAGGAAGGTAGGGATTTGAACCAACAACCCTAGTGCTACCAGGCAGAAGTGCTAACCATTTAGCTACTGTCGGCAACTTGTAAGAGTTTCACTCTGAGAATGTGGCAAACAATAAGAACATTATATATTGTCTCCTTATAGGCTAAAGATTGAAGGTTTTTTTTCCTTCATGCATTTATTGGCTCCTGCTGTTGTCAATCACGGCCCATAACCAGTGCGGAGGGAGCAGGGGGCGGGGCCGAGCCCGGTTCTGTGTCTAAGGGTCCTTTCACACGAGCGGATCGTTCGGGTCCACCTGTCAGTTTTTCAGGCGGACCCGAACGGACGCACCATTGTCCTCTAGGGAGCGACGGACATGTCCGCTGACACCCGATCCGCTCTGATCTGCCAAAAACAGACGGATGGAAACCCTATTTTCCATCCGCCTGGCGGATAGGATGAACACAGACAGATGGTCCGCGTTCATCCGATCCTCCATAGAGGAGAATGGAGCTGTGACAGGTCAGTCTCTGCACGGAGTGCAGAGACGGTCCTGTCATCCGCCGGCTCAGCAAGGATCAACGGATGGATCCCCGCTGAGCAGTGGAGCCTGTCAAAACGAGCTCCGCTCGTGTGAAAGGGGCCTTATAGACATACACAGCAGGACTCGGGAGCGAACAAGCACGAGTGCCCCCATAGCAAGCAGCTTGCTGTGGGGGGACCCAAGAAGAGGAGGATCTGGGCTGTTCTGTGCAAAACCTTAGCACAGAGCAGGTAAGCATAACAAGTTTGTTAAAAAAAATAGAAAAAAAAAAATACCTTTAGTATCACTATAACATAACTTGTAGGAATCGTGCAATTGGATTCTTCTTACCCACAATCACTATATTAACAATCTCTAGCATGATGTCCTGTGGATATTTTAGTAAACATCCTCTCTTTGAGAGCCACCAGCCACGTTTGCTTGGCTGGTTGCTCTCAATCCCAGCTGTCATTTACAGCTTTGATCTCCACTGAAAGTTGCAAAGGGATTTGCCCCAGAGCTTAGTGAATGAGGTGAAATTCCACTTTGCAAAGATTACCCAATCATGTGCAATGAAAAAAAACAGCATTTTCGCTTGATTTTTACATGAATGAAAGATGGAAGTCAGCAGAGCTTAACATCATTTACTAAACACTGGTGCAAATTATCTTACAAAGTGCAACTTCACTTGCAAAAGTGAACAGCCTTTTTGCATTTAGTAAATTGACCCTAGTGAATTCTAGTGAATGCATTAATTATAATTAAAGTGGTTGTAAAGTCAGAAGGTTTTTTATCTTAATGCAGTCTATGAATTAAAGCGGAGTTCCACCCAAAAAGTGGAACTTCCGCTGCTTGGATTCCTCCCCCCCTCAGGTGTCACATTTGGCACCTTTGGGGGGGGGGGGGGGGGGGAGAGGTGTCCTATTCCACACATCCGGGAGCTTGGGTCGGCAGCTGTGGCCGCTGATGTCAGCAGCCCGGCTCCCTCCTCTCTCCTTGCTCTGCTTCTGGCCTCCTGGCCAATAGCAGGGCGCAGCGGAGCCTCGTGCATGCGCAGTAAGGTGCCCAGCGTGAAGCTGTAATGCTACACTGCAATGGACGCGGCTGCACCTGACCAGCTGATCCGAAGATCGGCGGTGAGTGCCGAGATCGCTGGACTCCAGGACAGGTAAGTGTCCTATTATTAAAAGTCAGCAGCTACAGTATGTGTAGCTGCTGACTTTTATTTTTTTTTATTTCAGGTGGACCTCCGCTTTAGGATAAAGAACCTTCTGTGTGCAGCAGCCCCCCTTAGCCCTCCTAATACTTACCTGAGCCCCATCTAGATCCATCAATGTTGCAGGAGTGTCTCGGCTGCCCAGGACTCCCCTCCTCATTGGCTTAGACAGCAATGTGGCGCCATTGGCTTCCGCTGCTGCCAATCAAGGTCATTTGGCCAATGAGGAGGGAAAGGGGGCAGGGCCAGGCAGCAGCTCCGTGTCTGAATGCACACAGGGAGCTGTGGCTCAAGTGCTCCCATAGCAAGCAGCTTGCTGTGGGTGCACTCAACAGGAGGGAGGGGCCAGGAGCACCGAAGAGGGACAGGAAAACAGGAGGATCTGGGCTGCTCTGCACAAAACCAACTGCACACAGCAGGTAAGTATAACATGTTTCTTATTTTTAACTAAAAAAAAAAGTATTTAGAAAATAAATTCATTAAAATGTAGAAAACATTTTATTTACATTTTGGTGCATTCATCAGCTTATTAAAAAAAAACAGTGAACAAAGTAAAAGCCTGGAACAAAAATGCTTTGCAGCTTACCAGTCCTTTGGTGTAGTGGCTGTAATTTTTAGGCTCCATGCACACTGAAGCTGATAAACGACCATTTATGGTCGTTTGGGCGTTATTTTTTAACAGCCCATAAACGCTCCTTTATGTTATTCTATCTGTCCATGCACACATAGACGTTTATTGTCGTTTAACAGCAGTGGCGTTTATGGGCTGTTATCTGAACCCCCTGAATTGGCATTCAAGAGTCGTTCTTCTGACCACAAAAAACGATGGACGCCGATAAACGCCGATAAATGCTGATAAACGTTCATAAATGTCGCTAAACGGACATTTATCGGCGTCCAGCTAATGAGGTTAAAAAAAATCTCAAAAACGCTGATAAACGCGCAAAAACGCGGATAAACGCTGCTTACAAAACGCTGCTAAAAGCATGTTTTCTAAGCAGTGTCTCCTGCCACATAATCTGACGCCCAGAGAGCGTCCAGTGTGCATGAAGCCTTAGCTCTTATTTATTATTATTATACAGGATTTATATAGCGCCAACAGTTTACACAGCGCTTTACAACTTTAGGATAGGCAGTACAAATACAATACACTTTAATACAGGAGGAATCAGAGGGCCCTCATTAGAGTTTACAATCTAAGAGGGAAGGTCAAGACATACAGGAGGTAATAACTGTGGGGGATATGCTGATTGAGAAGATAAATGTACAGTTGTTAGGTGGGAGCCAGATAGGCTTCTCTGAAGAGATGAGTTTTCAGGGATCGACTGAAAGTGGACAAAGTAGGAGAAAGTCGGACAGATTGGGGTAGAACATTCCAGAGGATGGGAGAGGCTCCGGAGAAGCCCTGGAGGTGAGCATGGGATGATCTGACAAGGGAGCTAGAGAACAGGAGGTATTGGGAGGAGCAAAGAGAATGATTTGGTTGGTATTTTCAGACCAGGTTAGTGATGTAGCTGGGGGCCAGGTTGGGGATGGCTTTGTAAGTTATTGTTAGTATCTTGAATTAAATTCAGTGGTTGAGTGGCAGGGGTTGGCAGAGGGGTGTAACAGACGCCAAGTGGTTTGTAAGGTGGATGAGCCTGGCAGCAGCATTCATGATGGACTGAAGGGGGATAGCCTATTTAGAGGTAAGTCAATGAGGAGGGAGTTGCAGTAGTCGAGGCGAGAGATGACCAGGGAGTGGATTTAAAGCTTGTGGTGACATTGGTTAGGAAGGGGCGTATCTTGGAGATGTTGCGGAGGTTGAAGCGGCAAGCTTTGGATAGCGATTGAATGTGGGGCCGAAAGGATAGTTTGAGTCCAGAATTACACCTAGGACTTTGACGTGGAAAACGGGTTGATAGTTGAGCCATTGATTTTGACAGAGAAATCAGGGGAAGTGGCATGTGGGGTCGGAAATATCATGAGCTCGGTTTTGGATAGGTTGAGTTTGAGTAAGTGATGTGACATCCAGGCTGTCCATCCAGGCCAAGATACTAACAATAACTTACTGTTAGTAAGTTGGTGATGCGTGAGGAGACAGATGGAGAGAGCTAAGGGGTGGAGACATGGTTTTGGGTGTCATCAGCATAGAGATGATATTGAAAGCCATGGGAGGCAAACAACTGACCCAGGGAGTTGGTGTAGATTGAGAAAAGGAGAGGTCCAAGAACAGAACCTTAGAGGACCCTGACGGAGAAAATAAGAGGAGACGAGGAAGTAGACTTTTAAGTGGCACTGAAGGAGCGGTGGGATAGGAAGGATGAGAACCAGCAAAAAGTACAGTCACGGAGACCAAAGGAGTGGAGTCTTTTGAGGAGGAGGGGGTGGTCCACTGTGTCAAAGGCATCAGAGAGGTCCAGGAGAAGTATAACAGAATAATGTCAGGTAGGTAATTTGTGAATTTAAGGAGAGCAGTTTCCGTGGAGTGTTGAGGGCGAAATCCGGACTGAAGGGGATCAAGAAGTGTATTCATTGCCAAATGGTCACTCAGTCGGTTGTAGACCAGTCTTTCAAGGAGTTTGGAGGAGAAGGTGAGTAAGGAGATGGAGTGTAAGTTGTTTGGTGGGGTCCAGTGAGGGCTTTTTAAGGATAGGGGTGACTAGCACATGTTTTAGAGAGTTTGGGAAGATGCCAGAAGAGGGAGAGGTTGAAAATGTGAGTTAGAGAGTGTAGTGATCCTGCCATTAACACATTTCCTATCCTAGGGTGACCATTCTTACTCACTTTATTGCAAAACCCCTTCCTTTCCCTTCATCTCCATTGGGGAAACTGTTCTGTAGTTCCCTGCTCCCTGCTGGTGAGTAAGCGTTGTCACCCTGGGACAGGAAATGTGTTGCTGACAGGATTACTAGATGTCAATAGAGGGAAAAAAAATTGCAGCCACCACATCTAAGGCTTTCATTTTGTTTCCTGATTCTTTTTAATAGGCTACTGAATGCACCAAAATGTAAATATAGCAGTTTTCTATTTTTGGTTCATTTAATTTTTTTAATACTGCAAATGTATATGACAGTATTAAAAAGATGCAGTGGCATCTGCAGTATCATCTGCAGACTGAAGGCTTACTGGGCAGAACTGATCAAATTGCTTGAGATTCCAATGCAGCAGAGGCAGAATAGCACAGGAAGTAATGAGCTGACTGGATTTCTGGCAGAATTGTTTTGCACTTATCTAACAGATATAACCAAACAACTGCAACAATGTGTTTAACCACTTGCCGACTGGCCAGTGGTAATTTTACTGCTGGCCGGTGGCTCCCCTGGGCACTGCGATGTACCTGTACATTGCGCTGAACTTTCTGGTTTACAGGCACACGCGCCCCCTGTCTCCCATACTGTGGTTGGACACGGTATGGTTTTATCAGCAAGCTCGCAGCCAATGATTTTGAGCTGTAAACCTGCTTATTGCTGTGGCCAATCACAGCACAGATCTGTGTGTGTTAGTAAACACACAAACCACATCTGGCTGTTTTTTCTCCCTGGTTTCACTTACTGTTCAGAACTGAAATCAGGGGGGAAAGCCAGCCAGATCTGTGAGTAAAAACAGTACACTTACTCTTATAAGGCACACAGTTAACCCTTTGATTGCCACCCTGATCACCCACCACCCAGCCAGTGGCATTAGTACAGTGACAGTATACACTATTATCACTGATCACTGTATTAGTGCCGCTACTGACGTCAGATAGCATCAGTTAGAGTCAGTTAAGGTCCCTCCCAGTCAGTGCAGGTTAGCGCCAGTCCCTGATTGCCTGCCACACTATCACAGTCACACTATGGGGTTGATTTACTAAAGGCAATTAGACTGTTCACTTTGCAAAGTGCAGTTGTACCAGAGCTTAGTAAATGAGGGGAAGCTCTGCTGACTTCCATCATCCAATCATGTGCGAGCTAAAAGCTGTTTTTTTTTTATTTTCCTTGCACGTGATTGGGTATTCTTTGCAAAGTGAAGCTTTACCTCATTTACTAAGCTCCGGAGCAACTGCACTTACAGAGTGCAACTGCGCTTTGCAAAGTGCATAATCTATTTGCCTTTTAGTAAATCAACCTCTATAAGTCGCTGATCACTGCCATTCCTGGTACAGTAAGTCCCCTACTTACGAACGAGTTCCATTTTGGGAGCTTGTTCGTAAGTTCAACTTGTTCGTTGCATTCACTCCTGAGCGTAGCACCTTTGAGAGTTTTTCCGGCGTTTTGTTGCGCGACTTTGGGGTTTTTTTTGCGAGTTTCTATGCAGCGTTTTTGGGCTTTGAAGTTTTTTTTATTAGTCAATAGAGAAAACTATTATCTGTTGCTTAATTTTTTGCTAGGTATTTCAGTTTTTTTTAGCTTTTCCATTTGTTTTTATTTCTTCTTTTATTACTATTCATTTATTATAATAGTTTATTTGTTAGGGTAAGGGGTTCAAGTTCAGTTTAGGTTAGGGTTAGGATTAGGAGTTGGGGTTAGGGTTATTTATTATTATTTTATTTATTTTTTATTTTATTTATCATTATAAGAATAATAATAAATTAATAAATACATGTAGAATAAATACACAAATAGATAAAAATCATGCATAAAAAAATAAATGAATTCAATAAATGAATACCAAGTAGCAATAAATAACCAATTAACCCTCAACTCTAACCCTTACCCCTTAAAAAAATAAATAAATACCCTAACCCTAACGCAAAATAAATGATTATTATTATTATTATTATTAATAATGTGTTTTTTGTTATTTTATTATTAATATTGTTATTGTTTTATTATTAATAATGATAATAATAAAATGTATTTTATGTATATATATATATATATATATATAAAATATATTTATTTTTTTTTTTTTTCAAGAATTTATTGAGATTCTGAAAACTGTGACATACAGCGAAGGATGGCGACACAACATATGACGCCAACGTTTTTTTCATTTTTACAATTGAATGACACAATATAATGTCTTGACATATAGTAGAAATTAAACAGTGGTAATTTTTCTAAGATACAATGATCAGAGTTGTTTATGGGAAAAAATAAGTGATGGCATGCTGTGCATGAGGATATGTTTGTAGATGATGGAAGAATCCCACTGTCCCGTCCCCCCTACTCGTGAGGGAAGGGGGCATAGGGAGCAAACCATATGTGATTAACACCAGTAAACTAAACCATAGAATCAAAACCAATTGCGTACTGTTGGATGGACCTTGGGTCTCCATGTTAACATCAATGTAAAGAACATCTAATAAGAACCTAGGAACATAGGAGCTGGATAGCATGACTTTGTGAGCTAAAGTTCGCTGGAATTGAGTATGAAAAGGGATGTAAACAGAACTACCCATCTTGGTCATAGAGTTCCTTGAGACCATCATCGTAGAGATGAGGGGACTTATCAAAGGATTCAGATTTTTCCTGGTAAAGTGTCGAGGATATGTAGGTTTGCCATTTTTTGTAGAAACATTTTCTCGAAGGGGGGGGTGTGAAAGGTCCTCTGTAAGTCTCTCTCTGAATAGGAGTTGAAGAAGTTCTTCAATCTCAATGGCTTGTAGATATCTGGTATTGAATAAGTCCCTGGTATTGAATAAGTCCCTTTGCATAACAGTTTGTCAATTATTGAGAATTTGAAGCGTTTAGATCCATCCTTACAAGTAGTTTTTAAAAAGCTGTGGCATTGAGTGTAGTAGAAGGCATGTGAAGCCGTCAGGGAGAGTGATTTAGCAATGTCTTGATAAGGTAGGGGGGTGCCCGAGGTTGGGTCACAAAGGGAGGCAAAAGTTACTAAGCCTTTCTTTTCCCAGACTTGGTAGGGCTTGTGTTCCAGACCTGAGGGGAAGCCAGGATGGCCTCTAATTGGTAGAAAGCTAGAGATATATGGAGGTAGTTTCAAAAGCTTGCAGATTTCTCTCCAGGTTATAATAGTGTCTTTTAGACAAAAAAGACAGTTACTTCAAAGACTTAGGCCTCATACACACAGACGTTTTTTGACGTTGGCATTTTCTGGCGTTTTTGCAGCTCTCCGTGTTAGTCAATGGCCCCATAAAAACGCGTTTTTGAGCTGTAGAAGGCGTCAGTGTTAGTGAGCTGAAAGTAGAACCCACGGCCGGCGCATTCTGAGGCTGTAAAGTTTTGGCGCTTTTTGACGCCGGAAAACGCTCACTAACGCCCACTAACGCCGTACCGTCGTTAACCAGCATTTTTTGACGTTTTTAGGTTGAAAAATAGCAGAGGGCTGATTTTTTTAAAACAAACGCCTATTGACGCCGACGCTCACCAACGCTCACTAACACCGATGCATAACACCAAAAAACGCATATTTTTTTTCCAGACGTCGGGCCTGACGTTTTGTTTATATTTTAAGAAATGTCCGTGTGTATGAGGCCTTATAGTCATCTGAGAGAGTAGGCTGTGAGGCGAAAGGTTGAGGCGGATCAGTCATTTGGGACGATCATTATGGAAGTCCTTTGAGTGTTTAAATCTTTTTGGGGAGTCTCTCCTGGGGCTTCTTTGGTCCAGCAGATGCAAAGATGGGGTGTTCTTGGCAAGAACGGATGCGTAGGAGCCTGGGATGAGAGAACGCATGAAATGCTCAACTTCCGATGGACTATGAAAGGAGAGCTGATCTCCATTAGGTGCTTTCAGCCACAGAATAGCTGGGAATGCCAGCGTGAATTTAATCTTAAGTTTAGAGAGCTCCGAAAAACATGAAATGCTTTCCTTTCTTTTGCCACTTCGATTGAGTAGTCGGCGAATATTAAAATTTTTACTCCGTCTATTTGCAGGGAGCTCTGTTGTCTGAATTTTTGCAAAATAGTGTGTTTTTAAGCGTAGTTAAGATACTTGGCTATTATTGGCCGCGGTGAAGTACGATCAGAGGCTGGGGTCCTAGGCTATGAGCACGCTCAACCTGGCATGGGCCTGGGAAGCCTAGGGCCTCTGGTATTTTATTGGAGCAAAAGCTGGCTAATGCTTGGGTCTGGAGGGATTCTGGGACACCTACAAAGCGCAGATTACTCCTTCTTGACCTATTCTGCAGGTCCTCCAGCTTCTCTATGATTAATTTTATTTGTTTGTCTTGCAATTGGTCTGAGCTTTGGGTCATATACAGTTCATCCTCAATATGGGAGATACGTTGCCCAGCTTCGTTCAGTCTGGTTATGTGTTCCTGTAGCGCTCTATTTATCATTGCCATGCCTGCCTGCACTGCTTTCTCGACCGAGGCAGCTATGGTCGGAGCAAGGATGGCCGCTACAGCCTGACCCATCAGCTCAGTATTGCAGGGATCCTGTGGAGGTATAGCTGGAGCGGGGCCGTCACTCACCTCCATCCCCATTGTGGCTGCCATTAAAGGTGGCACGGCCTGCTTGCCGGCTTCTAAGGATCGCTGTGTCTGGGAGGATCTGAGGCTGGACTTGTCCAAATACCAAACCATCCTGCGGACAGGTGTCGGTGACCAATGTGCGAGCACTTGAAAAAACTCTGGGCATGCTTTTTAGGCTGATTTGCAGGACTCGCTGTGGGAGCCAAGATGGCGTGCAGCTAGTCCATGAGGCGCTGGAACCGGAAGTTTTAATATTTTTTAAGGTTAGAGGTTAATTATTATTTATTAATGTATTATTACATATTATTCATTTATTTTACTTATTTATGGTGATTTTTAGTTATTTGTGTATTTATTTTACATTTATTTATTCATATATTATTGCTATTTTATTTTTTTTTACTTTTTTATCATTTGAGCAGAAAATCGCGCAAAAACGCACGTAGAAACGCACAAAAATGTGCGAACGGAGCATTTCCATTCATTGATATGGGAATAAAACATGCCAAAAATGCCCAAATCTGCCCGACTCGAGCGACAAAATAAGCTCCATAACTTGTTTGAGCTTCAGGTCTTTGGCTTCAGGTGACTTGGAGTGGAGATGTGAACCATCTCCTAGAGAATCATTGATTTTTTCTCCAGCGTTTTTGAGCTTCAATCAGATAATCACTCATGTGTGAATGGGGCCTAAGTCCAGCAAAGATCAGTGCTTGCAGACAAAGGCTATGAGTGCTGATCAGTGTGTTCTGGCGGAGGGGAGCCCCCCTGTTTGAACACAAATGCACAGCATGGGAGATAAGCTGCACCAACATTGCTTGTGTTAGTACGGCGATCTGTCAGGTTTTTTTTTTCGTTCAGCCCGCTGGGTTGAATAAAAAAAACTGAGTGTGTGTACCCAGCTTTTCAGGATTGGACATGTTCATATGTAGAATGTTCATATGTAGGGGACTTACTGTATAGTATCTGTCCAGGTCCATATCCTGGTCAGAACTATAGTAGTACCTCCGACAGGAAGGCGTCCTCAAAAATGCCCCCCATCACTGCCAGCACGCATGACATGTAGCAGAATACATTTTGGCCTAAATGTATGAAGAAATCTGATTTTATTGGATATGTTTTATAACAGATATTAGAAAATATAGTTTTTTTTTTTAACTTTTCTGTCTTTTTTCATTTACATAATATAAAATAAAAACCTATTGGTGATCAAATACCACCAAAAAAAAGCTCTATTTGTGTAAAAAAAATTATATAAATTCCATTTGGTACAGTGTTCCAAGACCGAGCAATTATCAGTATGGCTCGGTTCACACTGCCGCAACTTTGGATCCTACATGTGAGACCCCAAGTCACATGACATGTGAAATCCCATGTTAGCCAATGAGAGCTGTCCTCATTAGGACTACTGAAGTCACTCCAACATGAGACTTATAGACCCCAGATCTCTTCGTAAAGCGGAGCTGTCATGCCCTATTCCTATTACAAGGGATGTTTACATTCCTTGTAATAGGAGTAAAAGTGAACAAAAAAATTTAAAGGGAAAGCGTAAAAAAAAAAAAATGCAAATAAAATAAGCAATAATAAATAAATAAATAAATAAATAAAGCGCCCCTGTCCCCGTGTGCTCTCATGCAGAAGTGAACGCATATGTATGTCACGCCAGCATATATTAAAGGCATTCAAACTACACATGTGAGGTATCGCCACAAATGTTAGAGCGAGAGCAATAATTCTTGTACAAGACCTCCTCTGTAACTCTAAACTGGTAACCTGTAAAAAATGTTTAAAGCGTAGCCTATGGAGATTTTTAGGCACCGAAGTTTGGCGCCATTCCATGAGTGTGCGCAATTTTAAAGCATGATATGTTGGGTATCTATTTATTCGGCCTAACATCATCTTTCACATTATACAAAAAAAAATTGGGCTAACTTTAGTGTTTTCTTTTTTTTTTTTTTATTCATGAAATAGTTTTTTTTTTTTCTCAAAAAATTGCATTTGAAAAATGACTGCGCAAATAGCGTGTGAAACATAGAAACATAGAAAAGTGACGGCAGAAAAAGACTGAGTAGTCCATCGAGTCTGCCCCTTTTTATTTATTTATTTTTTATTTTATTTTTTTTTACATTAACCTTGTTGTCTAACTATAGATTTATGTTTATCCCAAGCATGTTTGAAGCCATTTACTGTTGACTGTCTCACAACCTCTGTTGGTAGTTTATTTCAATCATCAACCACCCTTTCAGTAAAATAATACTTTCTAAGATTAGTTTTGAACTTCCCCCCAGTTAGTTTGAGGTCCCCGTGTTCTTGATTTTGGTTTCATATTGAAAAGACTGCCCTCCTGAACCTTGTTCACCCCCTTGATATAACATAAAAAATTGCAACGACCACTATTTTAATCCCCAGGGTCTCTGCAAAAAAAACATATATAATGTTTGGGAGTTCTGAGTAATTTTCTAGCATAACAAATATGATTTTTACATGTAGGAGTGGGATGCCATTACCACTATATGGAAGTGGTTAAAGTAGCACAGGGTTGATTAGCAAAAAATGTCCTGTCATGGAGGGGGAAAAAAAACCTTTCAGAGGTCAAGTGGTTAATAGATCACAAGGTATCCAATAAGAGAAGTTCATTGTTAGGGATGAAATGCCTTTTAACAGACAACCTTGCCAGGCTATGCTACAGAAACCAAATTATATATTTTTGGTTTAATCGCTCCCTGCTTAAGGTATTCCAAACACACGCTGACTAATTGTTTCTTAAGAACCCAAATACACAAGGCACAAGCCGCTTCAGCCTTTTTATTCCTAAATAATTCACACAGCCCACAGTGCCCAAATTAATGCACACATATTGCTGCACTGGAAATTGGGAGCATAATGTATATATTCTCATAATGTTGTCTAGAGGGGAATTATTTTGTCAGTGGCATTGTGAATTTAACAGCTATCCTATGGATACTGTAATTATAACACCTGGGGTATTTTCCAAAATGTAATACTCTTATTATAGGAGGGAGTTCAGTGTATTTTATTATAACCTTCTCCGTGCAGATCTCCTATAATACAGCAAGATCAGCAACCCTCTAATACTTCATCATTAAGCCACCTATCAGGAAAATAGTGCTTGTGTGGTTTAATTGCATTTTAGCCGGGATACGTACTTATTAAGTGATGAGCTGCATTTAGGAGGATTCATCGGAAACTTCATTTTCAATTTTTATCTTTTCCTTTTAGGTTTATATACAACACCGGAATACATATTATCCCCGCGGTTTCCAGGATACAGTCTCTCGAAATAGTATTTCTGTAAGTTTTAAGCACTTTTGCTAAATATTTAATCATGTCAGAGAATGGGAAAGAATGGCAGAGCACGGAGTTTAAGAAAAAGTAAAACTTCTGCCTCAGCTCTTTAATAATATAATGCAGACACCATAAAATGAATGGACAGGTATGGGGGTGGACGAACAGACAGGTCAGAGGGATAGATAGATAGATAGATAGATAGATAGATAGATAGATAGATAGATAGATAGATAGATAGATAGATAGATAGATAGATAGATAGGTAGATAGATAAGTAGGTAGGTAGGTGGATGGATGGACTGTGATGCATTGGTACGTGTTAGATTAAATGGTAGTTTAGACACAGTCCGCTAGACAGTATAATCACTATGCCAAGGTAACTTAGAGTAGAGTTCTGTACCACCAGACTGGGATTAAATCATCAATCAGCAAATCCAGCAATAAACAGTGTACATAAGCTATTAACTGCAATATGAATAATAATGATATACAGTATCTCACAAAAGTGAGTACACCCCTCACATTTTTTAAATATTTTATTCTATCTTTTCATGTGACAACACTGAAGAAATTACACTTTGCTACAATGTAAAGTAGTGAGTGTACAGCTTGTATAACAGTGTAGATTTGCTGTCCTCTCAAAATAACTCAACACACAGCCATTAATTTCTAAACCACTGGCAACAAAAGTGAGTACACCCCTAAGTGAAAATGTCCTCATTGGGCCCAAAGTGTCAATAATTTGTGTGGCCACCATTATTTTCCAACACTGCCTTAACCCTCTTGGGCATGGAGTTCACCAGAGCTTCACAGGTTGCCACTGGAGTCCTCTTCTCCTCCATGACGACATCACGGAGCTGGTGGATGTTAGAGACCTTGCGCTCCTCCACCTTCCATTTGAGGATGGCCCACAGATGCTCAATAGGATTTAGGTCTGGAGACATGCTTGGCCAGTCCATCACCTTTATCCTCAGCTTCTTTAGCAAGGCAGTGGTCATCTTAAAGGGGTGTTTGGGGTTGTTATCATGTTGGAATACTGCCCCACGGCCCAGTCTCTCAAGGGAGGGGATGCAGTGTGCGGCATATGGTCTGAGCACTGGCAGGCTGACCCCCCACCCCTTTAACCTCTGCAGCAATGCTGGCAGCACTCATACGTCAAAGACAACCTCTGGATATGATGCTGAGCATGTGCACTCACCTCCTTTGGTCAACCATGGCGAAGCTTGTTATGAGTGGGTTCTGAGTGGAACCTGTCCTGTTAAACCGCTGTATGGTCTTGGCCAAAGTGCTGCAGCTTAGTTTCAGGGTCTTGGCAATCTTCTTATAGCCTAGGCCATCTTTATGTAGAGCAACAATTCTTTTTTCAGATCCCCAGAGAGTTCTTTGCTATGAGGTGTCATGTTGAACTTACAATGACCAGTATGAGAGATTGAGAGCCATAACATCAAATTTAACACACCTGCTCCACATTCACACCTGAGACCTTGTAACACTAACAAGTCACACCGGGGAGGGAAAATGGCTAATTGGGCCCACTTTGGACATTTTCACTTAGGGATGTACTCACTTTTGTTGCCAGCGGTTTAGACATTAATGGCTGTGTGTTGAGTTATTTTGAGGGGACAGCAAATTTACACTGTTATACAAGCTGTACACTCACTACTTTACATTGTAGCAAAGTGTCATTTCTTCAGTGTTGTCACATGAAAATATATAAAATATTTACAAAAATGTGAGGGGTGTACTCACTTTTGTGAGATACTGTAACTAGCCAAGAGTGCAATCTACAGTAGGAGAATAGTTAGGATATCATTCTTATTATTTTGCACATGTGATTTAATTAGTTTTACCGCCTTAGTAATTACCACAGCCGTTTCATCTGAGGGAAATTCTGAAAACATGACCTGTTGGTGTGCCTTGAGGACTGGAGTTGGGGAACACTGGGCTAGATAGATAGATAGATTAGATAGATAGATAGATTAGATAGATAGATAGATAGACTGTGATAGATAAGTAGTGCTAGGTAGGAGATGCTTGGTAATTAGGGTTCTCTGTTTTATGTCTCAGCTCCGAGAACACCCTCAGCCCCTCTGACACACCTGGTTGAATGAAAATTACTACGAGCACTTATGAGAACACGAGTATAGATGCTTTTAACTCAGGTGTGAATTAGTCCCAGGAAATAGACACAACAAGACCTATAGTGGTAAATGAAATCAATTGGTACGGGTTAAAATAAATGGTGGTTTGAATATAAATGAACACACAGAAGGTAGGTTTAGACACAGTCAGCTAGATCATATAATCACTATGCCAAGGTAACTAATATAATTCTCTACCACGAGACCGGGATTAATTCATGAATCAGCAATAAACAGTGCATATAAGCATTACCTGCAATGTGAATAATAATACTATAACTAGTCTAGAGTGCACTCTAGGAGAATGGATAGGGTATAGTGTAATGTTCCCTGAGAGGTACCTCTTTGCATAAGCAATAGGGGAAGGTCTCTGTGTAGCAGCTGTGAAAAAACAGCCTTTAGTCCTAACTCTTCAGCCGGCTAGAGCTGGGGCCAAGCTGTACCACTGGTGCACATGAGAATAAACCCAATAGGATAGATAGATAGATAGATAGATAGATAGATAGATAGATAGATAGACAACAAGAGCGATGCAGATAGATAGATAGATTAGATATATAGATAGATAGGTATATAAATAAGAAAATAGATAGATGTAGATAGATAGATTGATAGATAGAGTGAGTCACGTACCTGGTCGACGCTGAGATGACAAGAGGACTTCCCCTTACACCTCTTGCCCAGTTTCTCCTGGAGGTGATTACAGAATATAACAGGGCACAGAGGCATATGTGCCTTTTAGAAAATAATGGCAGCAGGTGCAGAGCGGCAGTCAGACTGATGAGCTGGCCGATGCAAGGACACAGCAGCAGGTACAGACCCACGGGCAGCAAACAGACTGGCCAGCAGGCCAATGTAGGATATTCTGGCAGATGTGGAGGCACGGTAGTAGGTACAGAGCAGCAGGCAGCAAGCAGGTTTGCAAGCAGGCAGATGCAGGATCTTGGGTGGGCAGGCATGCAAGAGACGGTATCAGCCGGGGCAGCAGAGGTGCAGAATCGGGGACCAAAGCAGAGTCATAGCCAGGCCGAAGTCGATATTGGGTGAGCAGAGAAGGTACCAAAACAGCAGACAGAAGGCAGAGTCAGGTCACAAGCCAGAATCAGCAACGGGGTATCAGGAACAAGCAGGATCAAGACACGCCAGGTGGTACAGGATCAGGTCACAGACGGTAGAAGCTGATGACCACTTAGCAATCCTCTGGTCTCTGAAGCCACTTTAAATAGGCAAGTAAGCACCAAGTGGGCTAAGATTAAGCATCGGTTTAGGTGAAAAACGCGTTAGCTGGGACCGTTAGTTCACCACTCGTGCTATACATGTTTTTATGCACTTGAAATAAAGGAAATTGCATATGGAGTGCAGCGATCCAGCCTCTATTTCTTGTTCCTAAGCGCAAACCGGGCAAGCGTGTGAGAGGGCATGTCTAGTTGTCACTTGAGATTATGAGCATGTGCACATCTTTGTGGGTGTCTTCATACATAGTTCTTTCTCTGTTGTTCTGAATCATATCATGTTGATTACAAAAAGATGTAGATTCAAGTAAACATATTCAATCATTTAAAAATATATATTTTTTCAACCCATGAATGTTTGTAAAATATATGATGTGGCCCACATACTGAAAAGTGTGGAGACCCCTCAATTAAAGTATAACTAAAGGCAACATTTTTTTTTATTATAGTTTTGGATAGAATGAAGATGGATTAGAACTCAGTTTTCATTGCTGTCTGCGCCCTCATTAGGGACATTCCCCCTCTCTATTTGTCCTGTTTGCCGCCATCACCAAAAGTGAAAAGAAAAATTCCAAAGAGAGGTAATCTTCCAATGGGGACATTATTCAGTCATTCACTTCAACCAGGGATTTCTTCCCACTTCCTGTTTGGTCTGTGGGGCAGGAAGTGAAAGAAAATTTCCTCAAAGGACACAGATGGCAAAAAAAAAAACCAAGAGAGGCTGTAACCCTCTTTCACTGTGGTTGATTTACTAAAGGCAAATAGACTGTGCACTTTGAAAAGTGCAGTTGCACCCTGCAAGTGCAGTTTATCCAGAGCTTAGCGAATGACGTAAAGCTTCACTTTGCAAAGAATACCCAATCTTATGCAAGGAAAATAAAATAAAAAACAGGATTTTTGCTTGCATATGATTGGATGATGGAAGTTGGCAGAGCTTCTGCTCATTTTACTAATCTCTGGAGCAACTGCACTTGCAGAGTGCACAGTCTATTTGCCTTTAGTAAATCAACCTCACTGTGTTTAAAATGAAAAAAAAAATTGCCTTTAGTAAATGTAATTTAATAAAGTTGGAAGCAACAGAGACTGCCTGAGAGGGAAAAACATGTTTACAGCTCCTCATGTACTATATTTCTGTAACTGCCCTAGAAATAGCCACTGATATTTTTTCTATAGTAACAATTGCAATATGTTTTCAGGGACATTCAAGACAATATCAATATAAAGAAGATTAAAAGGAATGCATTTTCTGGGCTGAGTAGTGAAAGTGTCCGATTGTAAGTATAATACAAGGGTAATGTCAGGGTTCGGGTCCCCAAACACATACAGGGTGCACCCGCACTCACCCGCATGTTATATTAGGACACAGCAGATCAGTGTTGCCAACCTCCCGCAGTGTTTTTCACTGGCAAAACATGGAAAATTTACTGGCAGAGCACATTTTTTACTGGCAACCTGAAAAATAACTGAACTCCTATTAAAAACTAAGACAATTAATATTTAAATACAACATGGAAACACTGACAATACCCATATCAAGTAGTTTGCCCGGTTTACATTTAAAGAGTCAGCACAGCATGACAAATTATCAGACCCTGATATTTATAGACAGTTGTAAAAATCACTGATTTTTACAAACTGTCAGTAAATTTACTGGCGGTTGGCAACACTGCAGCAGATGTGCCCATGCAGGCACGGGTCTCAATAGAAATAAATTGGATGCTGGTACGGAGATGCATGCAACAGCTGTGCATCCCCATGCCAGTAAAAGACAGCACTGCACAGGAGACGCATTTCTGCGCCCCTATCTCTGGGGCTATTCCCCAACCAGCATCATTCACTGCACCTCCTGTAAACTCAGGCTGTCAGAGACCCGCCCCTAGGGGCACATCTTTACATTGACCTGGGCTTTATGAAGAATGCCACAGAGCTGTGTCATGTTGTTATGGGCAGTATACAGGAGCTGTCCATGGCCAGAGGAAGATATGGATGAACACAGAAGGAGACCACGGCTCTAGAACTAAGCTAAGTAAGCTGCTGGTTAGGCCTGCAGAGAAGTTCCGCTCCTCCATCCAAAAATGAAAAGTCAGCAGCTACAAATACTGTAGCGGCTGACTTTTACTAATAGGGCATTTACCTGTACAGGGATCCAGTGGTGTCCTCACCCGAGACAGTTTTTAAATCAGCTCTCAGGTGCTGGCACCACCATTTCGGCTAAGGGAAACCAGCAATGAAGCCTTGCAGCTTCACAGCCAGTTTCCTACTATGCATGCGCGAATCATGCGACGCTCTGTGAATAGGTCGGCTGCGAGGGGAAGGAGGGGGGCCCGAACTTCCAAAACCAGGTACCCACTCCCCCCCAAAAGGTGCCAAATGTGGCAGCGGAGAGTGGGGAGGAGGCAGACAAGTGGAGCTTCCCCTTTTGGGTGGAGCTCGGCTTTGGTTATGGGGGTTGGGGGATGGAGTTAGAAAAAGTAGATAAAAAGGTACAGCTGTCCTTTTACTCCGCCGGCAGTATGCATATATATACTTACCGCGATGAGAGCGCGCCCTGTGCACGCTCCCAGCATGGTAGCCAGCGGGGATCGGTAAGCTCCCAATGCATACTTGTGATCGGGAGCTTTCCGACCATGTGACTGCTGTGACAGCCAATCACTTCAACGGTCACATGACCCGAATGTCTGCCTCTGCCTCCCAGCGTCTGAAAAATCATAAAGGGCCAGGAGGCACCGGAGCTAAAGGGTTAAATTATAACTAAAGGCAAAAGGTTTTCTTTTTAGAGATTAGAACATCTGCCAGGTTGCATTGCGGTCAGTTTCCCCGATTCACCCTCTGTACATATATATCCTGTTTACTTATCACGGACAGTGAAAGAAAATCCCAAATTTTGGACTGCCACCAGGACAGGATACAGGGGAAATCTTCCAATAGGGGCTCCAGTTCTGGTGACAGCCAGAAATTTCCTCACTTTGTAGGGATTTCCTCTTATTTCCTGTTGTGACTATGAGACAGGAAGTGAAGGGAAATCTTCCCCCTGGGGCACAGATAGCAAAAGAAAAAAAAAAGAAAATTTACAGGGGTTATAACCCCCCCCCCCTTACTCCATCCAAAATGAAAAAAAAAAAGCTTTGCCTTTAGTTCTACTTAACCTCCCTGGCGGTATGATTATGTCAGTATTTGCAATGTCCAAGTGCTACATTGTTTTGCATGGAAACTTATTGTTTTATATTGTAAGCCCGTAATTCTTAGGCCTCATACACACGGACGTTTTTTGACGCCGGCGTTTTCTGACGTTTTTTGCAGCTCTTCATGTTAGTCAATGGCTCCATAAAAACGCAGACGTTTTTGAGCTGTAGATGGCGTCGGCGTTAGTGAGCTGAAACTAGAACCCACGGCCAGCGCGTTCTGAGGCTGTAACCTTTTGCCGTTTTTTGACGCCGCAAAACGCTCACTAACGTCAACCAACGCCAACTAATACTGTACCAGCGTTAACCGGCGTTTTTTGACGCCAACGTTTTTAGGTTGAAAAATAGCAGAGGGATGATTTTTTTTTAAAAACGCCTATTGACGCCGACCCTCACTAACGCCGATGCATAACGCCGAAAAAACGCCGATTTTCTTTTCCTTGACATCGGGCCCGACGTTTTGTTTATTTTTTAAGAAACGTCCGTGTGTATGAGGCTAAATTTGCCCAAACAAGAGTCTAGTAGACATCCCGGCTATAACAAAATATGAAACACAAAATCAAAAATTATAATATAATAAATAATTATAAAAAAACAACAATATAATAATAATACATTGTATTTACTAATGTAATCAAACCAAAAACACTGAAATGTGTCCAAACAAGGGTGCAATATTACTAGTCACTGTAATACTAGACACTGTATATTGGTTTGTTCTTTATTTTTTATTTCAGTATTCCCAGCCTAGAGGCGAGATCTGGGGACTTATAGACCTTGTAATAGGAATAAAAAAGCTAAAAAAAAAAAGCGTCAAAATAGAAAAATAAAAGTAAAATAAACAATAAAAAAAAATTAAAAGCGCCCCCGTTCCCGTGTGCTCGCTCGCAGAAGTGAACGCATACGTAGGTCGCGCCTGCATATGTAAGCGGCATTCAAATAGCTGTCGTCACTTTCTGTGTCTGATGACGAATTTCCCCACGAATCACTAGTGCTTAAATTGTGCAAGTAATTCTAATTCACTGTCGCTGTCTTCTAGCTGGTCCAAAAGCACGTGTTGGGCGTAGAGGGACGCCATGAACACTCTCAGTTTTCCAGGCAGAAAGAGCAGTAAAAGTGCAGGCAGGGCATTGGACAAAGCACTGGGGACAAATCTGAGGTCAAATGATTTGATACAGTAATGTAATCTTAACAGGTTACTATGTATTGTGTGTGTTTATGTTTTTAACGTTTTGAAATTCCCATTGGCTCCGCCCCCCATGCGCCGCGACGCTCACAGGGAACCTAGCCCGGAACCCTGATACATCGGGCGGATAATCCGGCCAGAGGACACCGCCGGAGGACATTGAGGGATCGCAGGGAGCATGCAAGTACATGCAGAGGAATTTAACAGTGTAATCCCGAGTGTGGCTTGGGGGTGACTGCTTTTGGTACTGAAAATTAACCCCGGGCCACACATGGGAATACCGCTAGGGAGGTTAATGAGGATCTTCACCCTAGAAAGAAAAAATCAGAAGTCAGCAGCAACAAATACAAATACTGTCTTAGAATCCAGCACCATTCTCACCCAGGGCGGTTCTTCGGGGTCCTCGGCGCAGGCATGTTTAACCAGTTCAGACGGCTACAGCGTGGCTCTGAAATGCCCAGCGGACGTCCATGGACGCCCTGCCTTGTGCACGCTCCCCGCGCACACTCTTAGCCGCCACACACTGTGTGGGCGTGCCCCTGAGTCGGGCGGACTCGATGACCTGCCGATCACTTGTAGCAGCTACAGAACGGGGAACCGCCGATGTAAACACGGCGGTTCTCCGTTCTGTGAAGGGGACATGACAGATCTACTGATCCCTGTCACTGGGATCCATTAGATCTGTTATGTCCCGACCAGCCCGTCCCCCCACAGTTAGAACACACCCAGGGAACACAGTTAACCCCTTCACTGCCCCCTAAGTGTTAACCCCTTCACTGCCAATTACATTTATACAGTAATTAGTGGACATTTAAATTTCTGATCGCTGTACAAATGTCATTGGTCCCAAAAATGTGTCAAAAATGTCCGACATGTCCGCTGCAAGTCCCGATAAAAATCGCAGATCGCCGCCATTACTAGTAGAAAAAAAATAATAAAAACGCCATAAATCAATTCCCACAGTTTGTAGACGTGATTACTTTTTCGCAAACCAATCAAAATACGCAGATTGCGATTTTTTTTATCAAAAATATGTAGAGGAAAATATATAAACTGATGAATAATTTCCTTTTTTATATTTTTTCTGGATATTTATTATAGCAAAAAAGTAAAAAATATTGTTCTTTTTTCAAAATTGTTGCTCTTTGTTTATAGCGCAAAAAATAAAAACCGCAGAGGTGATGAAATACCACCAAAAGAAAGCTCTGTTTGTGGGAAAAAAATGATAAAAATTTTGTTTAGGTACACCGTCGCACGACCGCGCAATTGTCATTCATAATGCGACAGCGCTGAAAGCCTAAAATTGGTCTGGGCAGGAGGGGGGTTTAAGTGCTCAGTAAGGAAGTGGTTAATGTGGTAAGCCGGCTGTGATTCCTTGCAGCTTCACAGCCGGCTTCCCACTTCCCAAGCTGGGTTGCTCTTTGTCATTGGTCATGCAAATTTCTGGCACCAGATGGCTGCGGGAAAGAGAAGGGGGCCTGAACGATTCAAGCAGAATTGGGAGGGGACACCTCTTAAAACTTGCCCCCCCCAAAAAACAACAATGTGCCAAATGTGATAGAGGAGGGGAAGAGGAGGAAATAAAGTGGAATTTCCCCTTTTAAATGAAGTTCTGCTTTAACCACTTGCTATCCCACTGCAGTGCATGTACTTTGATGGCTCCTACAGGCGCCGCAACATACTGGTACATTGCTCTGTGTTTCCAAGTTTTGGGTGCACGTGCCGCTGCCCGTCTTCTCTCCTGTGATTTGACACAGTGGAAGTCTGTCAGCAGATCCCGGTCGGACAATGATTCATGGTCGGGACCTGCTGATCAGCTGTGTCCAATCACAGCACAGAGTCCTGTGTTGACAATCAACACAGGGCTCTGAACAGAGGGAATGATCGCTTTGTTTCTTTTCTCTGCAAAATCAGCACACATTACACTTGTTAGGCACACAATTAACCCCTTGATTGCCCCTAGATGTTAACCCCTTCCCAGCCAGTGTCATTAGCACAGTGACAGTGTATATTATTAGCAGTAATCACTGCATTAGTGTCACTAGAAATGTCAGTAGCAGTTAGTCAGTTCCCACAAAGTGTCAGTTAGAGTCGGATTGGCCGCTGCGCTATCACAGTCCCACTAAGTCCCTGATTACCGGCATTAGTATTATGAAAAAAAAAGAGAAGAGAAATAAGAAAACACTGCAGATCTATGTGCCCAGCTCAAATTTCATGAATCGGGTTTACATCCACTTTAACTACTTCATGCCCACAGGCCGTCATATGACGTTCTGGACTTTGAGCGCCAATATCTGAATGATGCCTTCAGCTACAGGCACCATTCAGATACTGAGCCGGCGGTTCTGTGTAAGATAAAAGTGGTCTTAGTGGCGGATGTGCTGCGAGATCACTTTTATCGGTGGCGGGAGAGGTGCACCCCCAGCACTTTCCCTTCATCTCCACCACTTACTGGACCGTCGGCAGGGGCAGAGATGATCGGGTCCATTCCCCCCTTGCACAGGAAGATGCCGCCCACTTAGCTCCATAACATTGCAGGGCAGAAGCGACGTCACAAGTCACTTCCGCCCAATGCTCTTAAATGGGACATTTTTTTTTTGAACTGTAATTTTGTTTTTGCATTTATCTGTAAATATGAGATCTGAGGTATTTTTGACCCCAGGTTTCATATTTAAGAGGTCCTGCCATGCTTTTTTCTATTGCAAGAAACGTTTACATTTCTTGTAATGGGAATGAAAGTGATACATTTTTTTTTTTAAAGGACAGTGTAAAATTAAAAAATAAAAAGTAAAATAAATACGATTTTTTTTTAAATCGCCTTGTCCCCGCGAGTTTGTGTGCAGAAGCGAACGCATACCTAAGTCCTGGCCGCATATGGAAACAGTGTTCAAACCACACACGTGAGGTATTGCAGCGATCGTTAGAGCGAGATCAATAATTCTAGCTCTAGGCCTCCTCTGAATTTTTAAAGGTATAGAGATATTTAGGTTGCAAAATTTGTCGCCATTCCTCAAGCGGGTGCAATTTTAAAGCATGACATGTTGGGTATCAATTTACATAACATTATCTTTCACAATATGAAAAAACATTGGGATAAGTTTACTGTTGTCTTATTTTTTCACTCAAAAAAGTGATTTTTTTTTTTTTTAATTGCACTTGTAAGACTGCTGCGCAAATACGGTGTGACATAAAGTATTGCAATGACCGCCATTTTATTCTCTAGGGTGTTAGAAAAAATATATATAATATTTGGGGGGTTTAAGTAATTTTATAGCAAAAAAAAACTGTTTTTAACTCGTAAACACCAAGTCCAAAAAACAGGCCTGGATATGAAGTGGTTAACTCAAAAAAAGTCCCTTATATTGCTATATAGCCTCCTCCAAAACTCCAAATTCCTTTTTTTTCTGGCTACTCTGACCTGACCTCCTGTTAGAAGATGGCTACGTTCGTTCTCCATGGTCCCACTGTACGTAGGAATGTAGCCACTCTCTTTATCCTGAGATGGACTATAGACTATGGGATTTGTGTAGATAGCACAGTTCACATGACCCCAACATGGACAGCTCTTGGCCGCAAGAGTGAAGCACCGGGGCCGTTCAACAGACACATCCAGACCCTCCTTCAGTGGATTGGAGATCCCATTAAGCGCCATATGACCTCCCTGAATAAGGAAGATTGCTGGCGTTCTGGGAAGCCCCCATATCATTTCTGTTGAAGGTTGGCACAGTGGTGGGTGCATTATCACCGTGTCTCCAGATTGGGTCATCATTGAAAAAAAAGCGGCATATTTGAACTTTTTGCACAAGCGCGCTTTTTCATCAACTGATATTTCACTGATTATATGAATTTATATTTGCATAATTTGCACTGTTTGTGTGGTCAACATTGACAGGTTACACATAATCTGATACTTTGCACATATATTATATCTTGAGCGCTGCACTTTTTGATTTAGCCTGGTGTCTAGGTTTGGTGTTCAGCTGCTGTTTGGAGCTTTAAATATAATTGTATCTTTATACACTAGCGCAGATTTTTCCTCATACAACTCTGAGCTCATATGTTCTTTACCAGTAACATCAATATTTCAATTCAGATGAATATGGTTCTCTTTTTTTTCCAGATGGCTCGTGCAGAACGATATAGAAGAAATAGAGAACCATGCTTTCAATGGAACAAATGTACATGAATTGTGAGTTCCTGAACCCGTATGATCTGCAGCGTGTTTTCATTGTACAATATTCATTTCTTGAATTTCTATCTAATAGACTCCTCAGTGGCAATCAGAAGCTAACAACGTTACCCGATCTTGTTTTCCATGGAGCCAGTGGACCTGAAGTGCTGTAAGTTATAACTTTCCTTGATGAGGGGGAAATTGTGGGGGTCACAGACGTTTGTCGTGTAGGTTGTAATCGAGACCCATCTCACGTGGCAATGGGGGGGGGGGGGGGTGGGGTCATGTCTCAAACAGGTTTATTTACGACAAATATGTAACGGTTGCGGGACAACGTTAAGTCATTAGACCTCACTACCTCACTTAATACAATCGTTTACCCACAGAATGTTAACGTTTGCTTTGAAGACATTGAGTCTATAACTAAACAAGAAAGAGGATCTAGAATCGACGTCTGTTTTGTTTTCTAAAGTGTTCAAATTAAATTTGGAGTAGTTCCTTTCAATATTGAATGTCGTGAAGTCCAGGTGACCGAGGTACCTTTTGTTCTAGCCCATTGCAACAATCGAAGACTAACGGTGACTCCTCAGATAATCTATCTTTAAGTTCTTTACTTATAACATGTTACTTTTGTGCGACGTCTAGTATGCCCAAGTCCTTGAGTGTTAAGTACATGTAAACAAGGTAACTTTCGTACCAAGAGATAAAGAAGATATAGCAAGACGTGCTCGGTAGACCTTTTTTTTCTCTTGGTATAAGTAGACTTAACTTTATAACTACAATGACCATTTCTTGTATACTCGAGTCTCAACATACTCCTTTTTAGACGCGATCACATATTTCTATGTTAATATAAATTTCGAGG
>BLSH010109877.1:42687-55187 GCA_018402905.1 Glandirana rugosa
GGGGGGGGGCCTCACTTTCTTGCCTCCAGGCACTTATTTTTTTTACAAGTAATGGCGGCGATCTGTGATTTTTAGCGGTACTGCGATATTGGGGCAGACATGTCGGACTATTTTGACACTTTTTTGGAACCATTGGCATTTATACAGCGATCAGTGCTATAAAAATGCACTGATTACTGTGTAAATGCCATTGGCAGTGAAGGGGTTAACCTGCAGGGGGCGCTCTAAGGGTTAACAGTGTTCCCTGGGCGTGTTCTAACTGTATGGAGGCTGCCCTAACAGGGGAAGGGAAGTGATCACAGCTTCCATGTAGAGGAAGGCTGTGATCACAGCCCTTCCCCCTCTCACAGAACGGAGGTCCGTGTTTACTTACACGGACCTCCGTTCTTTCACTCCGGGGGGGGCATCGCGGGTAGCCGGCAGAGATCGAGTCCTCGGCACCCGCTCCCTGGCCCTCCCCGAACACAGTGAGCGTGTCCCAGTCAGGTTTTTTTTTGCCATCTGTGTCCCATTGGGGAGGTTTCCCTTCGCTTCCCATAGCTAAAACAAAATGTGAGAGGAAATACCTCCAAAGGGAGGGAATCCCTAGTTGTCACCAAGGTCACCAGAACTAGTGTCCCTTTTGGAAGATCTCCCCTCTATTCCTGCTTTGGTGACAACCCTAAATTTGAGATAAAGACAACTAGAGAGGGTGAATCTCCCTAACAGGGACACAGACAGCATTAAAAACCTGACGGGTGTTCTAGTCCCTCTCTACTCTATCTAAAACTAAAAAAAAAAGTTGTGCCTTTAGTTATACTTAAACCACTTAAGGTCCACCCTATAGCAGTTTTCAGATAGGAGGCGTGCATGCGGAAGCCGATCCAATCAGTGGGTGCACGGTACCCGATGTCTTCTGGCACCCACCAATCATTGAGCAGAGAGACAGAATGGCTATCTGCCTATGTAAACAAGGCAGATCACTGTTCGGTCAGGAAGGAAGGTATGGAATTTGTGTCCCTGCAAAGCAGGAAGTAAATTCCATCTCTTCCCCTAGTGAAAGTACCTCACACAGTATGGTAAAACACTAGTTAGATGCACAGTTAACCCTTTGATCGCCCCTGATGTTAATCCCTTCCCCACCAGTGTCATTAGTTTAGTGACAGTGCATATTTTTAGCACTGATCATTGTATTAGTGTCACTGGTCCACAAAAAGTGTCAGTTAGTTTCAGAATGTCTGCCACAATATCACAGTCCCGCTATAAGTCGCTGTTCGCCAACATTACTAGTAAAAAAATATATATATAGCTTGTAGCCATTATAAATTGTGCACAAACCAATAAATATAGGTTTATTGGGATTTTTTAACAAAAATATGTAGCAGAATACATATTGGCCTAAATTTATAAAACAAAGAAATTTGATTTTTTTTATTGGATATGTTTTAAAGCAGAAAGTAAAAAATATTGTTTCTTTTTCAAAATTATTGGTCTTTTTTTGTTTATAGCGCAAAAAAATGAAAACCACAGATGTGCTCAAATACCACCAAAAGAAAGCTCTATTTGTGGGAAAAAGGGACATAAACTTTATTTTGTACAATGTCGCACGACCGTGCAATTGTCAGTTAAAGTAACGCAGTGCCGAATCTCAAGAAATGGCCTGGTCATGAAGGGGGGGACAAACCTTCCGGTGGTCAAATGGTTAACAAAGGAAATATGTACAAAATGCTATACGTATAATAAAGAGAAACTAAACCCATCAACTTAAAGCGGTAGTAAACCCATGCATTTAACAGGTTAAAAACCAGTCACATTTTCGGCACGTGCCGGAAATGTAAGACTCCCATTGGTTGTGCTCTAAACCAAACTGTCAAACCATCCAATGGCTGGTGTTATAGCTGATCACATGTGCAGCATCATGGCTGTTGTAGATTAAACAGAGGCCAAGATGGCAGCTTCCTTGGCTGAAAATGATAGGAGGGTTTACTACCACTTTAACTATTTTCAAAAACGGATACATTCAAGATATGCCGTGAATGATAACTGTTACAGTTGATTGTGTTCTCACCCCAACTGTCAAACCATCAAATGGCTGGAATGGTAACTAATCACATGCGTATCCCTATGGAAAATGCAGATCAAAGAAAGACTAAAATGACAGCTTCCTTGGCTTTTAAGGATAGGCGGGTTTAGTTCTGTTTTAATTATATGGTTGGCAAACTAGTTAAAGCGGTTGTATACCCCTTCCTATTGTTTTCAGTGTAAAGATCACTACTGTTATTAAGATTACAGTCCCGGTGTCTGACCTCTCTTCCTTTACGTGAAATCTATTATTTTTTCGTGGATGACGTCAGCAGCGCATGCGCCGTTAGCTCCTCATGTACCGGCAAGCTAAGGCTGCCAGAAAATTGCAGCGTCTATGCCGGGGTTGCATCACCTCCTTGAGATGTCGTCAGCCCCGACCTAACGCGATGCTTCTTAATAAGACTTTCGCATTGTAAAGGTTTTCCTGGCACCCATGTGACTCAGTACGTCACAGGTGTTGTGGAGGAAGACATGTTGCCATGGTGAGATGAAGCGAAAATGAGGCTTGGCTATCGTAACTAATGCGCATGCGCGAGATTACCGGCATCTACTCTAACTGAGGGCAGAAATATATTCTAATAAAGACGCGGAAGCCAGCAGTTACAATGGCGCCGTCTTATACCCTGCAGGACCGGTTTAAAAGTGCTTGTTTATGGCATGTAAGAGGCTTTATATCAATCGTATGTAGGCTATTTATATTTCAAATGTTATGTGGCATTTAAATATTGATTGAATTTAGATTCTTGGGCTGAGTTTACTACCGCTTTAAAGCAAAACTATACCCATCGATTTAACAGTTTCAACAAACAGTTACATTCAATTAAGTGCCGGGAATGTAACTGTCCCATTTGCTTATGCTCTTTACCAAACTGCCAAACCGTCAATTGCTTGGCGTCATAGCTGATCACATGTGCAGTGCCATGGCAGTTGCAGATCAAACAGAAGCTAAGATGGCAGCTTCCTTGGCTAAAAAAATAATAGGAGGGTGTAGTTTTGCTTTAAATTGTTAGGCCTCATACACACGGACGTTTCTTAAAAAATAAACAAAACGTCGGGCCCGACGTCAAGGAAAAAAAGGTGTTTTTCGGCATTATGCATCGGCGTTAGTGAGCGTCAGCGTCAATAGGTGTTTTTTTTTAAAAATTATCCCTCTGCTATTATTCAACCAAAAAACGCCGGTTAACGTGGGTACGACGTTAGTTGGCGTTAGTGAGCATTTTGCGGCATCGGCGTCAAAAAACACCAAAACGTTACAACCTCTGAACGCGCTGGCCGTGGGTTCTAGTTTCCGCTCATTAACGCCAACGCCATCTACAGCTCAAAAACATTGGCGTTTTTATGGGGCCATTGACTAACATGGAGAGCTGCAAAAAACGCCAGAAAACGCAGGAGTCAAAAAACATCCGTGTATATGAGGCCTTATAGTCAAATTATAGTCCAAGATTACACATAATCAAGTTTGATTTTTAAAAACATTCCTAAAATGTGTGCATTATTGTCCTTTTAAGTTTTCTGTTATTATTCGCCAGCCAAATCCTTTTTTTTTTTTTTCAACTGGAAAGTCTGGAGAAAAAAAAAAGACACAAAGGTTTCGTATTTTTTTGAGTTGTGTAAAGTTTCTAACGCATATGGTTTGCCTTTGAACTGTGTAAAGTGTTTAATAGCAAAACTGGAGAGAAATGAAGCAGAACCTGGTTTTGAAAAAAATGGAATGGTTCAGTAATTTCCATAGGAACATGTTGAAATTGCTTTATTCAGAACAAATGTTACCTCTGTGGGCTGCTATGGGTTTTCTTTACTCTAGTAGATTTTATTATATTTTTTAATTAACAATTTGCTTTATAATTTAATTTCCTTTAGCATGCTAGGCGATACATTCCTCCTTTTAGAAGAATTTCATTAAAGTTAATAAAAGACACACAAAGTGAGCATTTAAGTCGAGGAGTGACTCTTAAGGCAATCTACTCCATAGACTAGAGAATACATCAGGGAGATGAAAAAAAATGTATCACTTAACCATATACTGTAGCTTCTTTGTATTATAATATGTGTTAATGTGGACATTTATGATGGCACTCTTTACTGAGAGTAAAAATATCACCTTCTGATTATTAACTTGGACAATTGAAGACTCATACTTTTTTGTAGACATGTTCCGTTAGTTTCGTTCCGAATTCAAATTCTAATGAATTTTCGTTTTTTGGAAATTCGGCTGTATCTGAATTTCTGAATTACAATAGTACTGAATTTAAACGTATCCGAAATAATGAAAAAAAAATTCGGACTGAATTTGAATAGTTTACAAATTCGAATTAGAAAAATACTCGAATTTGAATCGCTTTTCAATTCCCAAAGAGAACAAAATAGAATAGAAAACAAAGGAATAGAACAGAAAAAAAAACAATAGACTAGAAAAGAATATAACAGAAAACCAAATAATAGAATACAACAGTAAAACAGCTCTGTTCCACTCCACCACATTATATTCTTTCATTTTCTGTTATATTCCTCTCTATTGTATTCTATCTTTTTCCATTCTATTCCTCAATTTTCCACTCCACCCTATTCTCCTTGGAATTTGGAAAGCTGTTAATATTTGAAAATTATTCAAAGCTGAAAATGATTTGAATTCAAAAACTTTTAAAATTTGAAAACTATTCGAAATTGATTCAACAACTTTTCGATATGCATTTGAATTTATGTAAATAACGAATCGAAACTAAACTAAACACATTCTTTTGCTCTGCACATGTCTACTTTTTTGTCTTTTTTATCTTTTAAGAATCCTATACTCCCCCCCCCCCCCCCATGTGTTATAATTTGTGGCAGGTTTTTGCATGGAAGTGTGGCAAAGAGGCTCTGTCATTTTGGCTATTAAGGAAAAAAGTGACAGGTTCCCTTCCCCCACCACCATTAAATGTCTATACTTCTACAATGCTTCCCCCATGCTCTGTGTCCTGTGGTATTGGAGTTTCATTATTGTTGTTGTTCAATCATTTAGTGGTGTCCGACTCTTCGTGACCTCATGGACCATAGCGCGCCAGGCTTTCCTGTCCTCCACTGCCTCCCAGAGCTTGCCTAACTTCATGTTCATTGTCACTGCTATCTATCCATCTTGTTTTCTGTCGTCCTTTTCTCCTTTTTCCTTCCATGTTTCTCAGCTTCGGGGTCTTTTCCAATGAGTCCTCTCTTCGCATTAGGTGGCCAAAGTATTTGAGTTTAAGCTTCAGGATCTGTCCTTCCAGTGAATATTAAGGCCTCATGCACACTGCTGCTGGTAAACGGATGTTTAGGGGCAGTTGGGCATTTTTTTCAGCTGCCCCTGAACTCTCCTCTATGTTATCAGTCCCTGTACACAGGGTCGTTTATAGTCGTTTCTAGGCAGCTGAGTTTAGAGGCTTTTTTTGGAACCTGAAAAAATGCGTTCAGACGGAAGTTAGAGGCATTTGAAACGCCAAACGCCTGTAACAGCTTGTAAATGCTGCTAAACGAGGTAACTCACATTTAGCAGCATTTTGTTTACAGGGGTTTTCATTAAAAAAAAAAAAAACAACGCTCCTAGATGCAAACGCGGCTAAACATGGCATGTAAAATGCGGCTAAACGGCCGTTTCTAAGCATCGGATTCTACCTGTCAAAAACATTGTTCAGGAGAGGTTGATAAAGCGTTCCGTGTACATTAATCCTTAGGGTTGATTTCCTTCAAGATTGACTGCTTTGATCTTCTTGCCATCCCTGGGAGCTTTCAAAAGTCTTCCCCAACACCACAGTTCAAAAGCTTCAATTATTTGGCATTCAGCCTTCCTTATGGTCCAACTTTCACAGCCATAGGTTACTACTGCGAATATTGGAGCTTATGCAGGGATAAATTCTTGCTCCTCATATGATAATATTTGAGCTTGGTGATTGGCTACTCAGACTTTAGCACTGCATCCTTAGACGAGGTCACATACTCCTACATATCTGGAAGTACCGGGTATTTGCTCCAAAAGGACAGTGAAGTGGCAGGGGAATACAATACATGTGTCATGTAACTGTGTGAGGAGCTTGAGATGACAAGGATGGCCTCTTGCATAATTCCTCTCTGAGCACCCCTGAAAGTTGTGATAGGGACTGCAGGGGCAATGGGAAGGCTCAGATGCCAAGAGGCTGGAACTGAAGACTGAAAAAATGGGAGTGCTGATGTCAAGTAAGGACGCCCAGAATACACCAAGTCCAGTAGAGATCAGAGCTGGGTTACAAGCTTAGTTCAGGAACAATTGGGCAGGAAGGCACCAAATTGTATGCAGGATCATGGTCAGGGGCGAGCAGAGGTGGGCAATATTTAAGCAGCAAATTACAGAATCAATAGGCAAAATCTTGGTCAAGAGTTCAGGCCGAGGTTGATAACAAATTCTGCAGCAAATTTAGACAGGCAAGATTTATCCAGAAGCAGGTTAGACTAAAACCAGGTCAATAACAGCATCAATCAGATTCAGGATCTGGGATAACAGGAACTCAAGCTGAGATACCATTCAGCAATGATCTCATACAGGGCCCAGGTTTAAAAAACCCACTAGGTGCCAGTATCTGTGATAAATGTGTCTGTGTGTCCATATGCATGCTTTTGTGACTGCGTTCCTATGTGCGGACTCAGGCACATTGTTGCACGTTTAGTTGGGCTTCCATGCCTGAAAACATGTGCACATTATTGGCTGGCATGCCCCTTTACATTATGTTCATGACAAAGTGTGAGTAGCAGTGGGTGAAAGAGTCTACATACAAAAGAACCTGAAAGGACAAAGTGACTAAAGTTGTGCAAAATAGACTATTTCTGGTCTGGGTAAAATACAGCAGCAGCTCCTGTCTTTAAGGTCATGTGGCTCAGTTCCCCTCTCTCCACTTCCTTCCTCTGGGGTTTTCTGACCCAGCTAGCAGGGACAGGAAGTATCTGTCTATAAGCAACTTACTCTGTGGTAGATAACAAACAACAGCTATTTACAAATAAATGCAGTAGAGGGCAGGGGATCCCTACAAATGTAAGGAGCATTCTTCCCACTGACCACCACTGTAAGGAGAATGCTTCCCACTGACCACCAATGTAAGGAGCATTCTTCCCACTGACCACTAATGTAAGGAGCATTCTTCCCACTGATCACCAATGTAAGGAGCATTCTTCCCACTGATCACCAATGTAAGGGGCATTCTTCCCACTGACCACCAATGTAAGGAGCATTCTTCCCACTGACCACCAATGTAAGGAGCATTCTTCCCACTGATCACCAATGTAAGGAGCATTCTTCCCACTGACCACCACTGTAAGGAGAATCCTTCCCACTGACCACCAATGTAAGGAGCATTCTTCCCACTGACCACCAATGTAAGGAGAATCCTTCCCACTGACCACCAATGTAAGGAGCATTCTTCCCACTGACCACCAATGTAAGGGGCATTTTTTCCACTTACTCCAAAGAATTGATATTAGCAGGGGGTTTACCGATGCCTGATAATTATTTATAGATTCCTCTGGAGTAAAAAGGTTGAGAAAAGCTGATTTGAAGGAACAATGTATCTGTTGTTGTAGTACAGTGTGGTAGTGTTTTGTACCCTAATGCCTCCCTATAACATCTCCTCTCGATATTCTATAACTCATTTGGATTCCCACCTTTATTTTATCATTGGCACACCTAGAATGGAACACACAGCATAGAACATGTATTTGGTTTTGCATATTACTTAACATATTGAATGCCTATAGACCATTCCAGTTAGCTCACACATTCAATCTTCCTTTGAATTTTTAGATCCAGTGCCTGCTGCTCTGTGTAATCTTTGTTATGTCTTCTTGTATTATTTTTTTTACAAAAAGGGATATTTCAAAAACCCAGATCAACTCTCTGCCCAAGCATGGCCTGGAGCATATAAAGAAACTTATTGCAAACCATGTTTATAACTTGAAGAAGCTCCCTCCTTTGGAAAGGCTGTCTAGTCTTATTGAGGCCAATCTTACGTATCCAAGCCACTGCTGTGCTTTTGAAAACTGGAAGAAACACAAAAGGTATTTGCCTATTTCCTTTAACCAAAGTCAAAGAATAAATCCAAACATCAAGTGAAATTAGTCAGGGGACTGCTAATGTTAAAGGAGGCCTGTACTAAAAAGTCCTCTGTCTACTTCTACTACCTTTCTCGTTCATAATCTACTGCAGTCTTAAGTGTATGTAAATACCGATCAATGAAATGTTCTTATTTGAGCCTTTGGTTTGTAATTTTCTTTAATGTGTTGGCCATTTTTTGATTATGGATATGATGGTATCTCACCCAGGATCAGGTGAGAAAGGTGAAGGTGCCATACGGAAGATATGACTATATATACACTCACCGGCCACTTTATTAGGTACAAAATTGCTGGTAACACAAATTACTAATCAGCCAATCACATGGCAGCAACTCAATGCATTTAGGTATCTAGGCGTGTCGAAGAAGACTTTCTGAAGTTCAAACCGAGCATCAGAATGGGGAAGGAAGGGGATTAAAGTCACTTTGAATGTGGCATGGTTGTTGGTGTCAGACCGGCTGGTCTGAGGATTTCAAACACTGCTGATCTACTGGAATTTTCACGCACAACCATATCTCTTGTTTACACAGAATAGTTTGAAAAAGAGCAAATATCCTGTGAGCGGCAGTTGTTTGGAGGAAAATGCCTTGTTGATGTCAGGTGAGAGGAGCAGCGGTGGCTGGTGTATAAGGGGCGCTTGGGCGCCGCCTCCCCGCTGGCTAAAAATAAAAGTCAGCCCGCCCCCCCTGCAGGAGGCGCCGGTACATTGACTTTCTTTTTTTGGCTTCTTGGCTGTCACCTGACAGTCAAGTAGTGAGCCTATTGGTAAGACTATGTGTGTGCGCTGAACGGGTGCACACACATAGTCTGATTGGCTGCCCTGTACATGCTACAGTGTCCCCATCTTCTGATGGCTCCTTCCAGCAGGATAATGCACCATGTCACAAAGCTCAAATCATCTCACCACTGGACAATGAGGTCACTGCACTCCAATGGCCTTCACAGTCACCACATCTCAATCCAATAGAGCACCTTTGGGTTGTGATGGAATGGGAAATTTGCATCATGTACAGGCGCCGGTACATTGACTTTTTTTTTTTTTGGCTTCTTGGCTGTCACCTGACAGTCAAGTAGTGAGCCTATTGGTAAGACTATGCGTTTGCGCTGAACAGGTGCACACACATAGTCTGATTGGCTGCCCTGAGCCTGCGGCTCAGTGTGATTGGATGCAGTGGCCAGGGGCGGGTCACTGTGGCGGCGGACGTGACTCCTGCTCCCACAGAGACCCTGAACGGTGACCGACGAGCTGATGGGGACAGCCGCTCCCCGCATTGCTGATCTCTGCAGACTCACAGCCCGCTTGTCTGTATGCTGAATTCTGCAACATTCCTATCTGCCTGCCTATTGGATGGGGTAAGTACAGGACTTGTCCCGACTTCGGGGGGGATCTCTGCAATGTACCCCATCTGTGATACTGCCTGTAAAGTGCCCCCACCTGTGGTATTGGCTGCAAAGTGCCCCCACCTATGATACTGGCTGCAAAGTGCCCCCACCTGTGATACTGGCTGCAAAGTGCCCCCACCTATGATACTGGCTGCAAAGTGCCCCCACCTGTGATACTGGCTGCAATGTGCCCCCACCTGTGTTATTGGCTGCAATTTGCCCCCACCTGTGATATTGGCTGCAATTTGCCCCCACCTGTGATATTGGCTGCAATTTGCCCCCACCTGTGTTATTGACTGCAATTTGCCCCCACCTGTATTATTGACTGCAATTTACCCCACCTACGATATTGGTTGCAATTTACCCCACCTGTGTTATTGGCTGCAATTTACACCACCTGTGATACTGGCTGCTATATACACCACCTGTGATGCTGAGCTGTATACTGTGTCCTGTGATGCTAAGCTGTATACTGTGTCCTGTGATACTGAACTGTATACTGTGTCCTGTGATGCTGGGCTGTATACTGTGTCCTGTGATGCTGAGCTGTATACTGTGTCCTGTGATGCCAAGCTGTATACTGTGTCCTGTGATGCTGAGCTCTATACTGTGTCCTGTGATGCTGGGGCTGTATACTGTGTCCTGTGATACTGAGCTGTATACTGTGTCCTGTGATGCTGAGCTGTATACTGTGTCCTGTGATGCTGAGCTGTATACTGTGTCCTGTGATGCTGGGGCTGTATACTGTGTCCTGTGATACTGAGCTATATACTGTGTCCTGTGATGCTAAGCTGTATACTGTGTCATGTGATGCCGAGCTGTATACTGTGCCCTGTGATGCTGGGGCTGCATACTGTGTCTGGTGATGCTGGTGCTGTATTCTGTGTCCAGTGATACTGAGCTGTATACTGTGTCCTGTGATGCTGAGCTGTATACTGTGTCCTGTGATGCTGAGCTGTATACTGTGTCCTGTGATCCTGGGGTCGTATACTGTGTCCTGTGATGCTGAGCTATATACTGTATCCTGTGATGCTGAGCTGTATACTGTGTCCTGTGATGCTGAGCTGTATACTGTGTCCTGCGATGCTGAGCTGTATACTGTGCCCTGTGATGCTGGGGCTGCATACTGTGTCCATTGATGCTGGGGCTGTATTTTGTGCCCTGTGATGCTGAGCTGTATACTGTGTCCTGTGATGCTGAGCTGTATACTGTGTCCTGTGATGCTGAGCTGTATACTATGTCCTGTGATGCTGAGCTGTATACTGTGTCCTGTGATGCTGGGGCTGTATACTGTGTCCTGTGATACTGAGCTATATACTGTGTCCTGTGATGCTAAGCTGTATACTGTGTCATGTGATGCTGAGCTGTATACTATGCCCTGTGATGCTGGGGCTGCATACTGTGTCTGGTGATGCTGGTGCTGTATTCTGTGTCCTGTGATACTGAGCTGTATACTGTGTCCTGTGATGCTGAGCTGTATACTGTGTCCTGTGATGCTGAGCTGTATACTGTGTCCTGTGATCCTTGGGTCGTATACTGTGTCCTGTGATGCTGAGCTGTATACTGTGTCCTGTGATGCTGAGCTGTATACTGTGTCCTGTGATGCTGAGCTGTATACTGTGTCCTGTGATGCTGAGCTGTATACTGTGTCCTGCGATGCTGAGCTGTATACTGTGCCCTGTGATGCTGGGGCTGTATACTGTGTCCGTTGATGCTGGGGCTGTATTTTGTGCCCTGTGATGCTAAGCTGTATACTGTGTCCTGTGATGCTGAGCTGTATACTGTGTCCTGTGGTGCTAAGCTGTATACTGTGTCCTGTGATGCTGAGCTGTATACTGTGCCCTGTGATACTGAGCTGTATACTGTGTCCTGTGATGCTGAGCTGTATACTGTGTCCTGTGATGCTGAGCTGTTTACTTTGTCCTGTGATGCTGAGCTGTATACTGTGTCCTGTGATGCTGAGCTGTATACTGTGTCCTGTGATACTGAGCTGTATACTGTGTCCTGTGATCCTGAGCTGTATAGTGTGTCCTGTGATGCTGAGCTGTATACTGTGTCCTATGATCCTGGGGTCGTATACTGTGTCTTGTGATGCTGTGCTGTATACTGTGTCCTGTGATGTTGAGCTGTATACTGTGTCCTGTAATGCTAAGCTGTATACTGTGTCCTGTGATGCTGGGGCTGCATACTGTGTCCTGTGATGCTGCGGCTGTATTCTGTGTCCTGTGATGCTGGTGCTGTATACTGTGCCCTGTGATGCTGAGCTATATACTGTGCCCTGTGATGCTGAGCTGTATACTGTGCCCTGTGATGCTGAGCTGTATACTGTGTCTTGTGATGCTGAGCTGTATGCTTTGTCCTGTGATGCTGAGCTGTATACTGTGTCCTATGATGCTGAGCTGCATACTGT
Source organism: Glandirana rugosa (assembly GCA_018402905.1). Taxonomy (NCBI): domain Eukaryota; kingdom Metazoa; phylum Chordata; class Amphibia; order Anura; family Ranidae; genus Glandirana; species Glandirana rugosa. Next base: position 54,638 of record BLSH010109877.1, read on the forward strand.
GTCCTGTGATGCTGATCTGTATGCAGTGTCCTGTGATGCTGAGCTGTGTACTCCTGACACAATATGTGGAATACAGGGGACGGAGTAGGTGGATTCTATAAGGGGTGAGACTTATTAGAAGTAGGAGGGGTAAAAGGGAAGGGCGGGGTCTGGCGCCCCCCCATCCTCAAACTTCACCAGCCACCACTGCAGAGGAGAATGGGCAGACTGGTTCGAGATGATAGAACGGCAACAGTAGCTCAAATAACCACTCTTTACACCCAAAGCATGCAGAATACCATTTCTGAACACACACCTTAAGGCAGATGGGCTACAGCAGCAGAAGACCGTCAGCTAAGAACAGGAAACTGAGGCTACAATTCACACAGGTTGACCAAAATTGGACAATAGAAGATTGGAAAAATGTTGCCTGGTCTGATTTCAGCTGCAACATTCAGATGCTAGGGTCAGTATTTGGCGTTAGCAACATGAAAGCATGGATCCATCCTGCCTTGTATCAATGGTTCATCCTGATGGTGGTAGTGTAAGGGACATTTTATTGGAACACTTT
>BLSH010109877.1:56225-81780 GCA_018402905.1 Glandirana rugosa
ATATATATATATATATATATATCTTTAGAACACTAAGGGCATATTCTTTTTTTTTTCATAATGTTCATTAAAACTCAAAGTGATATGGCACTAGAAGACTACAACCTCTCCTCACCCCCAGCTATATATTGCATACAATACCAGCATGGAGCCATTTATTCTTATAGATTCAAATTCTAACATATCTCCTAAGTCATTAACCTAATAATATGACATGCAGCCTTCCAGTGCAGTATTGATTGTAAGCATATGGTCCCAGGAAAAGGCAATTAAAATAAATTGTCTGTTAAATAGGAATGGCATTCACCTGAGGTCTCAAGGATTATGTCATCAGAACGTTCATACTATTTGTCTTTACACAGCGTGCTAAGTATATAAAGCACAAAATGTGCCATCCACCCACCATTAGAGGGACAGTGTCTGTGTACAGAGTGTAGCTTTTACCATATGCCACGTTCTTGCTAAAATTGTATTCAGTAAAGCAAAGAAAGGTATTGGCAATATTAAAAGCTGTTACATTATTTATATTACTTTATTATGCACGCTTTCCTTTAGAAGAACAGCTATTTGGGCTGTTTCATTAAATCAAAAGTACAAATTTTTGTTTGTAATGAAAAAAAAACTGCATTTACTCTTGATTTAAAAAGGTTTTTACCTGCATCCGTAACACACAAAGTTGTGTGCATTTCTTATTTCTCATATATTTTCCATAAATTCACATAGTGAGCTGTAATTTTGAACGTGCCGCATCCTTAAAATTATATTATGTTATGGAAGAAGTGGCAGGAATAACTAATTTTGAAGGTATTCTAACAAAACTTCATATATATAAAAGCTGTGTCCCTCAATGAACTTGTTTTATGGTGAGTAGAAAAAATACTGTTTTTTCATTTTTTCATATCACATTAAAACATTGTTAAAATATCATAGCCCACAGTACATTATATATAGTGTCCTGCCTCAGTATCTACAATAACCCCTACCCAGCATCCATTAACTATCCATATAAAAAGAACAATGAAGTAGTCAGAAGACTCAATATGGAAATAATTTTTCATTGTGCCAATATGGTGGTGGGATGGAGATCTCTCAATATGCTTCTCAGACATAAATTCCACTTTTTCAGGGGTACACTTAAGGCTATTTTTTGTTTTTTTGCAAACTCTACTGGGGTATGATCACTAAAACATGTGTTCACCAGATGAGTGCAGGGGCATCAGTATAGAGCCGACTCCAGAGGCATCTGTGAGTGTCCCTATGCTATCCCTTACCCTACAACAGTGGTCTCCAAACTGCAGTCCGGGGGCCAGATGCGGCCCTTTGTTTGCTTTTATCTGGCCCTTGAGGCACTATTTTGTTCACAGACACCAATGAAGGGCACAATTCCTCTCCATAACACAATGATGGTGAACAATTGCTACCAATGACTTCAACGATCGGGCACAGTTCCTCCTAATGACACCAATGGTGGAGCACAATTTCTACCAATGACATCAATGGTGGACACAGTTCCTCCCAATGACCCCAACAATGGGGCCCAATGATACCAATGATGGGGCACAATTCCTCCCAATGACACCAATGATGGGGAATTGTTTACTGCCACTGATGCTGGGACATTTTGTACTCCTGATGGCCACAGTCCAACCCCCTAAAGTCTGAAGGTCAGTAGACTAGATAACTAAAAGTAGAAAATTTGGAGTCCCCTGCTCTACTAAAACCTTTTCCCAAAGTTATGTCTACCTCTCCCTCACAAGCGGGGTCTCTGTTTGAAACTTCCGACACTGCAGGCTCCACGCCAGTGACCCAGCAGAGGCTATATATAAATCCTTATGAGTTCAAGATGGCCCCCAATATCTCGAGAGAGCTCTGTTTCCAATGAGGCTCAGGCTCTCCAAAGATGGAACCCAAAGTCAATGGCAAATGACATATTGGTTCTATGCCAGGCTCTCCTCTAGTACTTGGGAGTAAACAACAATGGTCATGTTACTGCTTTGTTTTTCACACCAGTAAGAAGTTATTCCACGATCCTACAGAATCTGCATCCCCTCCTAGCCCTGCTAATCTGATAGAGCACCAGAGGCATTTCACAGATTACCTGTGGCTACACTAACACCTGTCTACAAGCTAGACAAATTGTCAGGAGCCATAGTAAGCATGGTGGGTATTCTGTATCAAATACCAAATTCAAATATATCTAAAACGAAAACCGTGTAGTGAATCTTTTTTTAAGCAATAGATTTTTATTGAAATGTGTAGTGAATTATTAAAATAATTTTTTGCCATCTGTGTCCCATTTGAGAGATTTCCATCCAATTCTGGCTCTGTGGACAAAACAAAGTGAGATAAATCCCCTTTCAGGCCTTCCTTTGGAAAATATCCCCTCTATAGATGTTCTAGTGATAACTGAAAATGTTTGGATTTCCCCTCACTTTCAGTTCCAGTAATAATGAACACTAGGACAAACAATACATCTCCATACCAGGAACAAAGACAACAATATAAACCTACTGACTACTACCAGTTGTTTTAAGATATACATTTTAGTTAATCTTAAAGTGTATATAGCCAAACCTTTTAAAACAGTAGGGAAGAGTGAAGAAGACCCCTATGAGTTTATTTTTTTTCTATATGTATCCTGTTGAGGGGGATTCCCTTCCCATCCTAGAGATGAGGGTAGCGCTACACACCACTCAACCAAATGTTGAATTTCCTGCCTATAAGCTGCCTCGTCATTATCTCATATGAGTCCAACCAAGGCAGGCCATACATTAAAGAAGAATTCCAGGAATTTTTGTTGCCAAGCAGTGGGCACTGCATGGGTTAACTGCTCGTTTTTGTCTCGGGGTGAGGAGAGAAGAAATATACTTACCTAATCCACCAATCCTCTGAGCGCAAGACCGGTACCTGCCACTCCTGCCCCCTGCACACTAGCGGTCTTGTGCATGGACTGTTCCTGATGTCATTATGCCCATAGACTGGCTGATGACATAAGGACGGTAGGAATAGTCCCCTATTGGACATGGGGGTGTGCTGTTTTCTGGAGGATCAAAGGATCAGGTGAGTGTTTCTTTTCTATGTGCCCCTGGACAAAACAAGCAGTTAACCAATGCAGTGCAGGCACAGCCCCACTGCATGGAAAAAAATACTGGAGTTCTGCTTTAAGAAAATCCCTCCAAAGTGAGACATTGTCACTGGACAGGTGTTCCCATTGGTGGGGTTTCACCACTTCTGGAGACAGCTCTCATATTTTGGCTTTCTCCTCACTTTTGTTACCAAAGTCAATGGTCACCAAGACAATTAGAGAGGGGGAATCCATCTAGTGGAGATATGGACATCAACAAAAAACTTGATGGGACTTCTAATCCTTCCCTACTCTATTCAAAATAAAAAATAAGAACATATCTCTATACATACACTTTAAGCAATGGGAATCCATATGTTGTGGTATATTTATTCATTGTACATTTGTTCTTTCAGTAGCACGGATGTGCATCCTTTGTGCAATAGAAGCAGTTATTTTCTGAATGGAGATTCAAAGCCTACCAACAAAAGTTCATCACAGATGGATTACCACATGAGCAGTGACCTAGGCTTCGAGCAAGATGACTTTGACTACTATTTCTGTGTTGATGTGCAGAATGTGAAGTGTTTCCCGAAACCGGATGAATTCAACCCATGCGAAGACATCATGGGCTATGACTTCCTCCGTATCCTGATGTGGTGTATCAGCATTCTGGCCATAAGTGGGAATGCAGTGGTGCTTGTGATATTGATAACCAGCAAGTCTAAATTCAGTGTTCCCAAGTTTCTAATGTGCAGTCTGGCCTTTGCAGATTTCTGCATGGGCATCTACCTCCTGCTGATTGCCTCTGTGGACATCAAAACAAAAAGCCAATATTATAACTATGCTATTGAGTGGCAGACAGGAGCGGGTTGTCACGTAGCAGGATTTTTTACTGTGTTTGCCAGCGAACTTTCGGTCTACACACTGACAGCCATTACCCTTGAGCGGTGGCATACCATAACCTACGCGATGCAGCTCCAACGTAAAGTCAGATTACGTCATGCTTTCATCATTATGATTTCCGGTTGGATTTTCGCAATCGTTGTGGCCCTGTTGCCCATTGTTGGCATAAGCAGCTACATGAAAGTTAGCATTTGTTTGCCTATGGACATTGAATCTTTACCTTCACAGGCTTATATCATTTTTCTCCTAGTGCTTAATGTTTTGGCTTTTGTGGCTATCTGTATTTGCTATGCACATATATATATCACTGTACGCAATCCCGATATTGTCTCCTCCCACAGCGACACCAAAACGGCCGTAAGAATGGCGGTTCTGATATTCACCAATTTTCTGTGCACTGCGCCCATTTCATTTTTTGCCATCTCTGCCTCCCTGAAGGTGCCCTTAATAACAGTGTCCAATTCCAAGATCCTGTTAGTTCTGTTTTATCCCATTAATTCGTGTGCCAATCCATTTCTCTACGCCTTTTTCACTAAGGCTTTTCGAAAGGATTTTTACATTCTGATGAGCAAACTTGGTTTCTGCAAGTCACAGGCTCTCAGTATGAGGACGGAGACCTCTTCGTCAATTCTCAATTCACGGAATGGGCACTACACTCCCGGGCAAAAAAACAGCTCGGGCTCAGTGTACACGTTGGTCACGCTAAATCACCAAAACTGAAACAGAATTGGGTTTGCTTTTTGACACGTCTAAGGGCAATAGGCAAAACAGTGACCGCCCTATGTTGGCAAAAAGTCAAATCTGATTGGCTGCTATAGCTTACTGTGCTTTGTCCAGTTTTCTACTTAACTTAAGTATAACTTTTTTTTAGTAAAGTTGTCACCTAAGTTTTCCACGTTATTTAAACCTACATAGCAGAAGTTCTGGAGATCTTTACAGTGTGGCACAAAGAAAGTCCCAGTTGGCTCATTTACCTACCGTTCACTGCTGCCTCATTCATTTCTATTCACACTCTGGATGGCTGGAGCCACTATGAGTATAGATCAGCCATTGGAATGAATGCAGTAAGTGCAGGACCCGGCCTGGACTTTTTCCAACCGCAGGCTGTGGATCGCAGGAAAGGTCCATTAAGGGCTCATGTACACTACAGCAACTTGCGTTTAGGAGCTTTTGGCGTTTTTTTTGCCAAAGCTCCTAATTTCAACTCCATATAAGCCTATGGGGTTGATTTACTAAAGGCAAATAAACTGTGCACTTTGCAAAGTGCAGTTGCTCCAGAGCTTAGTAAATGAGGAAAAGCTTCACTTTCCAAAGAATACCCAATTATATGCAAGGAAAAATGTAAAAAACAGCATTTTGCTTGCTTATTATGGGATGATGGAAGTCAGCAGAGCATCTGCTCATTTACTGGAGCAACTACACTTTGAAATGTGCAGTCTATTTGCCTTTAGTAAATCAACCCCACAGTGTCCATGCACACAAAGTGGTTGATTTACTAAAGGCAAATAGACTGTGCACTTTCCAAAGTGCAGTTGCCCTCTGCAAGTGCAGTTGCTCCAGAGCTTAGTAAATGAGCAGAAGTTCTGCTGAATTCCATCTTCCAATCATGTGCAAACAAAAAGGTTGTCCTTTAAATTTTCCTGGCACGTGATTGAGTATTCTTTACAAAGTGAAGCTTTACCTCATTTACTAAGCTCTCGAGCAACTGCACTTGCAGAGGGCAACTGCACTTTGAAAAGTGCACAATCTATTTGCCTATATTAAATCAACCACTTTGTGTGCATGGACACTGTGGGGTTGATTTACTAAAGGCAAATAGACTGTGCACATTTCAAAGTGCAGTTGCTCCAGAGTTTAGTGAATGAGCAGATGCTCTGCTGACTTCCATCATCCAATCGTGTGCAAGCAAAATGCTGTTTTTTTTAAATTGTCCTTGCATATGATTGGGTATTCTTTGCAAAGTGAAGCCTTACCTCATTTACTAAGCTCTGGAGCAACTGCACTTGCAGAGGGCAACTGCACGGTCTATTTTCCTTTAGTAAATCACCCCCCATAGGCTTTTACAAGAGTTTAGAAGCTGCTAGAGTTAGGGGAGCTATACCTCCCTCAACCTCCCTCTCCTAATCGCAGAAGAACATTTTGACCTTCGGCTGCACAATGCAGCAAAATTGTGGCGCGATTTCACTGCGTTTTCCTGTGGCCCAATGGTCAACCTTGTCTGTGTGTACATAAGCCCTTAGTGAAGTTCTCCAGATCAGAGCTGATGGGTGGCTTACACTGATGGGGGGGATATTAAGGTGTTACTAAACCCACAACAGTAAAAATCAGTCTGTATATGCAGGAAAGCATGCTTGTTATACTCACTGTGGAACCTAAGAGGTTAATCCTCTGCATTGTGTAAAAAGGCTGTTTGATCCTGTCTTCTCTTATCATCCCCTACTTCCACTACCCCCATCTCCTGATAGAACAGAGCCTTTGTAGTTACTCTGCACATGCTCAGTTTGGTGTATATTGCTAGAGAGTTTTTTTTTTCTTGGGAGGGTGCATGTGATCGACAAAGGGCCAATCAGCACTGTCCAGACAGAGAGTCGGGGATCATGTAGCCTCATAGGACAGTCAGAGTAGAATGAAAACTCCTCCTACAAGCTTTAACCAGACACTTATAGAAGTCACAAGACTGCTATATACTGCTGATGAGAAAAGGTATTTAGCAGTTTATATTTACTAAAATAATTGTATTTCCATATTCTGTGTACTGTGGAAGACCAGATATAGGGAATGCAGGGTCCTGGATTTAGTAACACTTTAAGGCTCGGTTCATGCTGCTGCAAACCCAAAGTCGTGTTCCTTCAAGTGCGGCTTGGAATTGTGACTTTCATGTGACTTTGCTGTTTTGTGACTTTGGCTTTGGCCAATCATACCAGTACTGAGTACACCTACCACATACCCCTTCTTTTTAGTGGGGTATTATGTAATATTGTTGAGTAAAGACATCCAGTTGTGAAGGGGTCATTTTCCCTCTATTTTCTTATTGTTTTAAATTGCTTCCTTGTTTAGTATGTTGATAATTTTATAGATTTTGTAATAAAATATGATGGTTTTAAACTATTTTTAGTTGTCATGTCTATGGCAGTACCATAGAAGTCCTTGGTGCCTCAAAAACCCCACACTCTTTGCCCAGTACAGAGTGTGACACATATTGCTGAACTTACAAAGCCCTCTGAAGTCTCAGTCAAAGTCGCAAAGATAAGACAAAGAAAAGACTTCCTTGCCACTTTTTGTGATTTTAACATTGCAGTCTATGGCACAAGGAAGACAAAGAAAAGTCGTGCAGGAACTACTTGGGTCACAGCAATTAAGATGGCACCCATTAAAATAAATGTGTTTTGACTTGCTGCTGTATGTGACTTTCTGTGTCGCATATCCCAGCAAGTTGTATAACAAGTCGCAGCATTTCATGAAAAGTTAAAGCGTAACTAACCCCAGGACCCTGCAGTCACTATATCTGGTCTCCCACAGTACACAGAACATGGAAATGCAATCATTTTCATAAATATAAACTGTTAAATACCTTTTCTCATCAGCAGTATATAGCAGTCTTGTGACTTCTATCAGTGTCTGGTTAAAGCTTGTAGGAGGAGCTTTCATTCTCCTCTGAATGTCCTATGAGGCTGTAGGCCCCCTGACTCTCTATCTGGACAGTGCTGATTGGCCCTGTGCAAAAAAAATAAAAAAACTCTCTAGCAATACAAACCAAACTGAGCATGTGCAGAGTGCCCAGAAGGCTCTGTACAGTTGTGGCCAAAAGGTTTGATAATGACACAAATATTAGTTTTCACAAAGTCTGCTGCTTCAGTGTTTTTAGATCTTTTTGTCAATTGTTACTATGGTATACTGAATTATAATTACAAACAATTTATAAGTGTCAAAGGCTTTTATTGACAATGTGTTGATCCTTCTTTTTCAAGACCTCTGCAATTCTCCCTGGCATGCTGTCAATCAGCTTCTGGGCCCCATCCTGAGTGATGGCGGCCCATTCTTACATAATCAATGCTTGGAGTTTGTCGGAATTTGTGGGGGTTTTTTTTGTTCACCTGCCTCTTGAAGATTGACCATGAGTTCCTAATGCGATTAAGGTCTGGGGAGTTTCCTGGCCATGGACCCAAAATGTCGATGTTTTGTTCCTCAAGCCACTTAGTTTTCACTTTTGCCTTATGGCAAGGTGCTCCATCATGCTGTAAAAGGCATTGGGGTTTATTTACTAAAGGCAAATCCACTATGCGTTACAAGCGCACTGCAAGACCCAAGGGGGGCATGCAAAGATAATAAAAAACAGCATTTTTGCTGGTACATGATTGGATGATAAAATCAGCAGAGCTTCCCCTGATTTCAGATCTTCTCCTCAGATTTACAGCGACTGCACTTCCAAGTGCAATTTCAAGTGCATCTGCAGTGCACTTGTAGTGCAGAGTGGCTTTGCCTTTAGTAAATCAACCCCATTGCTCCTCACCAAACTGTTCTTGGATGGTCGGGAGAAGTTGCTCTCGGAGGATGTTTTTGTACCATTCTTTATTCATGGCTGTGTTCTTAGGCAAAGTTGTGAGCCACTCCCTTGGCTGAGAAGCCCCCCACACATGAATGGTCTCAGGATGCTTTACTGTTGGCATGACACAGGGCTGATGGTAGCCCTCACCTTTTCTTCTCAAGGTTTTTTCCGGATGCCCCAAGCAATCAGAAAGGGGATTGATCAGAGAAAATGACTTCACCCCAGTACTCAGCAGTCCAATCTCTGTACCCTTTGCAGAATATCAGGAGGTCCCTGATGTTTTTCCTGGAGAGAAGTGGCTTCTTTGCTGCTCTTCTTGACACCAGGCCAAAAGTCTTCTTCTCACTGTGGGTGCCGATGCCCTCACACCTGCCTGCTGCCATTCCTGAGCTCTGCACTGGTGGTGCCCCCATCCCGCAGCTGAATCAACTGTAGGAGACGGTCATGGCGCTTGCTGGACTTTCTTGGACTCCCTGAAGCCTTCTTCACAAATGCAGTAGGAATGTTTTTTATGGGATTAAGTTCATTTTCATGGCAAAGCGGATCTTTGCAGTTAATTACAATTCATCTGATCACCCTTCATAACATTCTGGAGTAAATGCAAATTGACACCATAACAACTGAGGCAGCAGACTTTGTGAAAATTAATATTTGTATCATTCTCAAAACTTTTGGCCATGGCTGTACTATCAAGAGATGGTTTGGGGACTGTGGACATTCTCCTCTGACTGTCCTATGAGGCTGCAGGACACCTGACCCTCTGTCTGGACAGTAATGATTGAGCCCTGTGCCGATCACATGCACCCTCCCAAGAAAAAAAAAACTCTCTAGCAATATACACCAAACTGAGCATGTGCAGAGTAACTCCAAAGGCTCTGTTCTATCAGGAGATGGATTGGGGGCAGTGGAAGAAGGGGGTGATCAGGGAAGACAGGATCAAACAGCCTTTTTACACAATGCAGAGGATTAACCCCTTAGGTTCCACAGTGGGTATAACAAACATGCTTTACTGCATATACAGACTGATTTTACTGTTGTGGGTTTAGTAACACTTTAAAGCGGTAGTAAACCCGCTGCCAGAAAAAATTTTTTTAAAAAAATCCTGAAAGACAATAGCATAATATGTTAGTATGCATCCCATACTAACATATTATGAAATACTTACCTTAGAACGAGGCCCCCGATGCCTGAGTTGGTCAGCGCTAAGGGCGCTGACATGTTGGTCCTCTTCTTTCTTCTGGGTAAGCGACTCCGGCGCTGTGAGTGGCCGGAGCCGCGTGACGTCACTCCCGTGCATGCGCGCGAGAGCTCTTCGCTCCGGCAGCCAGCTCTGAGTTGCCGGACGCCTCGGCCAGATCGTCAGAGCGCATGCGCCGCTAATGTCAGCGGCTGCATGCAGGGCGAATATCTCCTGAACCATGCAGGTTTAGGAGATATTCTTTTTACCTACAGGTAAGCCTTATTATAGGCTTACCTGTAGGTAAAAACAGCTTTGGGGGTTTACTACCGCTTTAAGTTGTCCTTTAAACAATGTATTTTGTTTATACATGAATTAAATGAATTGTTTTGTATGTTGAGGTTACTAAACTGTAAGATCCAAATGAACTAGGGACTTTTTTAGGCCTATGTCTAATTGTATATTATCTATTTTAATGTTACTAATGTTTAATTTGCTTTTTAACAACTGTTTTTATAATAGAAGATAATTACCATTATCAATTAATGTGCTAGTTATTGGCCACATAGTTCCTTTGGCAATCTGCTCCCCCCTGCTGCTACTGTTATTTATCAGAATCTGGCCAAGGATATTATTCAGAATTGTCAGACAAGAAGTCATAAGGGCTGTGGAAGTCTGGACAGAGGAACATAGCAGTGCTGGCTCTATACAGCGAGGCTAAAAGGTAAAATACAATTTCCCACACAGCTTGAACCCAGCATCCACCACGAATATTAATAGTGCTACATGTAAATCTTTTTCTACTTTCAATTTATTTTTATTTTTTTATTTTTACTAAACTAAAATTTCCATTTCGTCATTCCTTCTTCTGATCACAGTTTTGAGTTGACACGTTTTCTTCTCATTTTATTTTTTTTTTCCGCAGAAATTTCACAGTCATCATCTTAATTCCTTCAATTTTTTATTTTTTTTTGCTATCTTTTACATTAATACTAATATTGTTTTACCAATGTTTTAATTTGTTTTTATCTTCTTTGCTGTTCTTTATGTTACTGTTTTGGAATAATAATATTTTTTATTCACTGCTCCTAAAGTAAACCTGCTAAAGAATACCAAAGCACAAGAACATCTTTTTTACATAGTTCAGCTTACCAGTCCTTAGATGTGGTGGCTGCATTATTTTTCCTTTCACGCTTTAACCCCTTGGTGCTGGCACCTCACGGCCCTTTAAGGACTTGCAGATATAAGGAGGCAGGATGGGGATTATGATCATGTGATTGGCTCTGACGACGGTCACATGATTGGAACGCTCCCAAGCACTGCAGTGGCCGGTGGCTAACGGAAAGCTCCCAATCGCTGCTTTCTGATCATGTGACCGCCCTCAGGCTCCATTCACACCTGAGCGTTTTTTAGCTTGAAGCTTGAAGCTACAAAACACTGGAGGGGAAAAAGTTATTGATTCTCTATGGAGATGCTTCACATCTCCACTCCAAAACGCCTGAAGCCAAAAGCCTGAAGACGCCTGAAGTTCTGGAAGTATTTTTTCAGGCAGATTTGGGCATTTTTCTGCTTTTTAAATTGGTGACCTTTTAACCTGTACAAAATCGCGGCAAAACATGGCAAAATTGATGTAAAAATCGTGGCAAAATCACGCGACTTTCTGCCTGGAAACGACACGCTCAGGTGTGAATGCAGTCTCATAGCCAATCAGGGCAAGCGCATGGTCATAAACCCTGCCACGCCTGATCATGAACGGATTATGATCACATGATCAGGAGCTTTTCGTTAGCCGCCGGTAACTGCTGGGAGCGTGCAGAGCTGTTTTTGCAAATATGCTTCCGCTCGGCGCCAAGGCCCACCTGCTGAGAGGCCGCCAAGGGGTTAAGAACATTTTCGGGCCTTCACACTGATCAGTTTTTCTTTTTTTTTGCCTTACCAAAATACAGAAAAAAATGCATGACCATTAAATCCTATGGAACTCTTCATACCGGTCAGTTGTGGCCAGCTGTGTTTTTAAAAGTCCTGCATGCTGCATTTTTGGTGCGGTGAAAAAAACACACCAATATGCATCTCTCTATTGAAATTAATGTGGCAAAACACATCAAAAATGTACCCATGGTTGAGTTTTTTTTGTGTGGTTTTTGAGTCACATGTCCTTTTTTATAGGTACAAAATGCACTGGAAACACAGCAAAAAATGCAAAAAAACATGAACTGAAAGCAAAAAATCTTATCTCCCCCCTGTTAAAATGATATTAAAGGTTCCCATTTTTAAAAAAATGAACAAACATGTCATACTTACCTTCTAGGTGCAGTGCTTTTGCACAGAGCAGCCCAGATCCTCCTCTTCTTGGATCCCCCGCCTGCACTCCTGGCCCCTCCCTCCCATTGAGGGCCCCCAGAGCAAGCAGCTTGCTATGGGGAACCCGGGCAGACTCGTTCCCAAGGTGCTGCTCCGCGTGTTCATTTACAGACAGAGCCGTGGCTCGGCCCTGCCCCTTCTCTCCCCTCATTGGCTCATTGGCTGTGATTGACAACAGCAGGAGTTAATGAGGAGTGAAAGTCCCCAGAGAGCCGCTGCTTTTGTGCACATCACTGGATCAGGAAGGGGCTCAGGTAAGTATTAAAGTATTTGTCAACCTGTGACAACCACTTTAACCTACAGGTAAGCCTAGAATAAGGCTTACCTGTAGGTGCCTTGCATATCTCCTAAACCTGCATGGTTCAGGAGATATGCAGTGTTCTGCATATCTCCTGACATATTTTCGGCATGCACAGTGAAGAAACGTCCTCCGTGCTGTTTCTCCACTGACACTGTGCCGTGACTGGCGGCTCCCGGGCGCATGCGCGGGAGTGACGTCACGCGATTCCGGCCAGTCACAGAGCCAGAGTCGCGGCCCCAGAAGGAAGAGGGGCTGAAGATGGACGCCGCCTGCACAGGGGACAGCGCTGGACTCCTTTGCAGGTAAGTGGCACATAATGGGTTACTATGCGATGCATAGTAGCCCATTATGCTTCTAATTTTACATTTTTAATGTATGTAGAGGAAGTAAACCCCATCTGGGTTTACTTCCTCTTTAAGGGGGGCTGAAGGAGCTGCTGCACAGAGAAGGTTTTTTACCTTCATGCATAGAATGAACATGAAGGTAAAAAAAACCTTGAGTCTTTACAACCACTTTAAATACTAATACTTCACCGTGCAATGGAGAAGAAGAAAGGAAGACATGTTTGAAGTCCAGCCTAGGGTGACAGGTATGGCTACCTCCATAAATACAGTGGGGGAGTGTATAAATAAATCAAATAGTGTGGTGCTGAATCAATACAGCATAATAGAAAATATACAATACTTGATGTGCATAAGCTAAAATATATAAATAAAAAAAATCTCAATTGATAAAGTGAAAAAATATCGAATAAATGCAAATTTACATTTCATAAATAATCACCAACATAATAAAATGAGTGAAATAAAAAACAATTAATTGAATCAGGACTTTTTATTTGTTTTTCGGATTTAATCATTGGTCGTTCATTTCACAAATTTTATTATGTTGGTGATTATTTATGAAATTCAAATTTGCATTTATTTTATTTATTTTTTTTCACTTTTTGAATTGAGATTTTTTTTATTGATATATTTTAGTTTATGCACATCAAGTATTGTATATTTTCTATTATGTTGTATTAATTCAGCACCAAGCTATTTGATTTATTTATGCCCAAATTTGGTATCAGATTTTGGTGTAGGTCGCTTTTATGTATTAAAATCTTCCCCAGCACAGAGTTATTTTAGTTTTCAAATAGAGTGAAGGAGTGTAGCCACAGGAGAAAAAAGTGGAGAACCAGGTGAAAAAAAAACAATACATGAAATAAAATAATGCAACCACCGCATCTAAGGACTGGTAATCTGTAATAATACATTACATTTTACTTTTTTGGTTTAGAAGATTACAGTTTAGGCTATGCACTCCAATAAGTTTGAAAAAGACAAAAAAATAAAATAAATAAATATTCCCCACTAATAGTCACCTCAGTGTGTTGTGGTCTTCATCAATCTTTATAATTGGCTATCCCAGGCTAATAGAAATGACCAGTTACAAAATGGTACAGAAAAGAGGACGCCTAATAGGTGCACCATCCTAACCATCAAGATTTCAAGTATATGTTTCCAGAGATAACAAGTATTCTGCAGTTATCCAGAGATGATTTTTGTTATTACTGCTTTGACCATCTCCTTTTATTGTACATAGCACTTTCCGGTACTCCAATATGTGTCCTTAACATTATTTTTGTACAGTTGTGTTAAATAAAGCTCTTTTTTGTAAATTATGTTTTGCACTCACTGATCTAAATTGATGCCTGTTACTGAGTGATATTTGTTAGGTAATATAGGTACAGTATACAATATCTCACAAAAGTGAGTACACCCATTTGTAAATATTTTATTCTATCTTTTCATGTGGCAACACTGAAGAAATTACACTTTCCTACAATGTAAAGTAGTTCAGATCGCCAAAATCTGCATTTCTAAATACTGTCATTTTTTAAAAATTGGCGCCATTGTCAGCCGAGTAAACCGGATGTGACGTCGGTTCCGGGATTTACATCGGAGCCCCGATCAAAGCTGAATCTGGCTTTGTTCGGGTCTCAGCCTAGCCGGTGGACACACCGGCTGGTGGCTCAGGCCTCCCGGTGGGACGGCAGGCCTAGGAAGAATGGCGGAAGGCAGTGGGAGGGGGGGACGTCCCCTGCCACTCCCTTGGGATATCAACCGAGTGGCTTTTAGCTGCATTGATTGTTATCACCAAAAAGCCAACCACTGGCTCTAAAAAAAAGGTACTGGGGTGATGCTTGCCGATCTTGGGTCCTCCTCATCTTTGGCTGGATTACTATAGCCAGCCCGCTGGCTATGGGGAGAGGTAGTCTCCGCGCTCCCGAGTAGTGTTGCCAACCTACCAGATCAACATTTACTGAAATGACACCCAAAATTTACTGGCACGGCAAAGTTTTTACTGGCATTTCCAAAATTGCCAAAATTACAGTTGTAAGTGCAACTTTCAGTATTTAAGCTACAAACAAGTACAATATGCAATGTACAATATGCAATCAGCAATGTGATTTAAGGTAGGTAAAAACATATTTCTTATTTTATTTTTGATATAGTAAGTAGCTCAGGGACAGAACTCTGGAGGGCAAGATATTAGCACGGGTGGCACACACACATGATTTTGACTCTCATGGTTACACTGACAGCAGCACCGATGATGATGATACTGCACCAACACGACACGTCCCCACCTGAGTCACAGTAACAGTCTCTCTCCACACCAGATACAAACAGCACTGATAGTTCCGCTCCCGACTTGCCTTGCTCCTGTACTGCAGACCCGTACACTCCGGCTGCTCTCCTCGGCTTCCATGCATTTCACCACACGCTCAGGCATTGCCCCCAAAAGACCGGCCCCCCGCCAGCACTGCCCAAACACACTGTAGCAGGCACTCAGATGGTCTCTGCCAGCTCTGAACCAGAACTGTACATGCGCAGTGCTGAACCAAGCGTCCAAACCATATTTATTACTGGCAGCCCTTTCCTTTTACTGGCATTTACCGGCAGGAGAAAAATGCCAGTTTTTTACTGGCTGCCTGTAAAATTACTGGCGGTTAGCAACACTGCTCCGGAGCTGTGTGTCTACTGAGCCGGCTCCATAGACTTACACAGCAGCACTTAGGCCTGCCCTCCACTTCCTCTGATTGACAGCAGAAAGAGCCAATGGCTCCTGCTGCTGCTCGAATGCTGTGTAAAGAGGAAATAAGGAGAGAAAAGATGCAGCCGTGCACATCGCCGATTTCTTCTCTCCTCTCTTCCCCTTCACACAGGGAAGGGGGGGCACAGGGACACTGAAAAGTTTTTTACCTTAATGCAAGCAATGCATTAAGGTTTAAAAAAACATTTTTAGGTTTAGTAACACTTTAAAGATGTCACATATATGAAACTTTTAACCACTTGCCGACCGCAATATGTTTATGTACGTTGTGGTTAGCAAGTAGTTTACTGGGATTATGGCTGAAGATATCAGCCATAACCCCAATATCGTTTTTTGTAGCAGGCGGTAGGCTTTCCCATGAAAATGGTACAAGTGGCTCATGAGCCGTTGAAGCGTTTTCCAAGGTGGTGGAAAGGGGACACCCCCCCTCCCGCCGGTGTTTCTCGAGCTTACCGTTTCTGCTGGTTTCTCCCGAGAAACTATCCAACGGTGCAGCCGGCTGCTGCCATAGCCGATAAAAGAGTATGTAGCACCCTCCACTGGGGTTGCCACCTCATCCCTTTAAACCCGAACACATATGAATTACACAGGTTCTGAGGTCAATTTAATCCACATAAAGCACTACGTGAGTTTAATTGCCACCTTAACCTGCTTGATGGTATTCCCGAGTGCGGCTCGGGGTATGATTTCACTGCAAATAGCGGTAACCCCGAGCCACACTCAGTATCGCATCGCTGGATCCAGGCAGTGTTACTCACCTTGTCCCCTGGATCCAGCGATGTCCCCCCGCTGTGTCTGCGGGCTGTGTCCGCCGCTCCAATGCCTCTGTGTGCCGGGCTCCGTTCCCTGCAGGTGTCTCGTCTCACAGGGGCAGAGCCGGGCGGGAAATTCAAAAAGTGAAACACACAGTAAACATACAGTACACTGTAATCTGTAAGATTACATTACTGTATCAAATCATTTCACATCCCCTTTGTTCCTAGTGGTTTGCCCAGTGCCCTGCATGCACTTTTATATTATATAAATCATTCTTTCTGCCTGGAAACATGAGAATGTTCATGGCAACCAAAAAGCGTCCCTTTACGTCAAAAGTAGTGTTGAGCGAACCCGGACTGTAACGTTCGGATCCGTACCGAGCTTTTGGGTGTCCGGGACCCAGACCCGAACACGGACCTTTCAAAAAACGTCCGGGTTCGGGTTCTGGGTTCTGGTAGTTTATCACGCATGTTGAATAGCTGCAGGGCAGCCAATCAATAAGCGTTTCACTGGTTTGCCCTTAAAAGCCATCACAGCTATGCCTACTAATGGCATGGCTGTGATTGGCCAGTGCATCATGTGACCCAGCCTCTATATGTGCTGCATGTCACACGCTCTTGGGTTAGTGGAGGGAGAGGATGCTGCCGGCGTTTTTGTGAGGGACAGATTGCAGACATTTTAACATCTGATCCTGCATCCTGAGATTACTACTACTCTTGCTCTGAGGGACAGAATGCAGAAATTTGAGATTTCACATACTGCTGCTTTGAGTGACAGATTTAGATCAAACTCTGCATAACACAACGATCGCTACGATCGCACACAGCGATCAGATTGTGGGAGTAATTTGAGATTTCACATACTGCTGCTTTGAGTGACAGGTTGCAGATCAAACCCTTCATCACACAACGATTGTTACGATCGCACACAACGATCAGATTGTGGGATCGTACACAACGATCAGATTGTGGGAGTAATTTGAGATTTCACATACTGCTGCTTTGAGCAATCTGACTGCACTAGGTAGAGGCTTCTGCTTAGAGGGACAGATTATTGTTCAAAAATCATCTCCTAGTTCTAAAGGGAGAGGTTCTAGCTGCAGCTGTAAGTGACACATTATTGTTCAAAAATCATCTCCTAGTTTATTTGATTTTAATTTATTTTCCCTATCCCCATTTTTTTGTAGGGCACTTGCCCTACTCTTACCCCCATTTTACTTCCTTTTGCAGCCCTCTAGCACTTGCCAGGACTTTGTTATAGCCATTTTTGTGCCTAGAAGTTTGGGTCCCCATTGACTTCAATGGGGTTCGGGGTCCGGGATAACGTTCGGGCAACGTTCGGTGCCGAACCCGGACTTTTTCCCAAAGTTCGTTCGGACCCGCAGAACCCGAACGTCCAGGTGTTCGCTCATCTCTAGTCAAAAGTGTTTTTTGATCAGCTAGTAAACAGTGATAGTAAATAAGAATCATTTGCAAAATTGAGTAATCCTGATTTTTGGGGAAATGCGTCATCAGACACTGAAAGTGACGACAGCGACAATTATGCAAATGAGCAAATTTCAATGTTTTTGATTTAATTACATTATTGAATCAATTTTATTATTATATTATTATTTTTGATAATTATTTATAGTTATTTATTATATTATAATTTAGGATTTCTTGTTTCAAACTTTATCATACCCGGGATGTCTACTAGACTCTTGTTTGGACAGATTTAAGTGAGTTATTCCTCAGAATTACAGGCTTACAATATAAAATGCCAAATTTCCATGCAAAATAATGGTACCGCTTTCAGCACCAAAAATCTGAAATAATCATACCGCCAGGGAGGTTAATCAGCCACAGAGCCTGTGTAATTAATATGTGTTCGGTTTTAAAGGGATGAGGTGGTGACCCTACCGTCCACGCTAGGTAGGTGTTAGAACAGGTTTTTGCTAGGTAAGGCAAAATTTAGTCAGGTCTGATTTAGTGCAGGCCTGATTGTTTTGATTCTGGGCTGGGAGTGGCTCAGGCAGGGCCGGATTAACAAAGGGGCTATTGGAGCTGCAGCTCCAGGCCCCTACCTTAAGATAGGCCCATGCCAGTGAGCCATTAATGCTGTTTAGCTCTGTGTGTGTATACCATTGTTATGTAAATCGCGCACGGCGGGCGCTATTGTTATGTAACTTAAGGGCGACCAGCAGACGCTATTGTTATGTAAATCGCGGGTGGCCCAGGAGCTATTATGTAAATAGTGGGCGGCAAGCAGGCGCATGCGGCAGCTGAGTTCCACAGCTGAGTTCTGAAATATCTTAAAATTCTCCTGTCTCTTTACTCGTAGGTGCAGAGTACAGCTGAGCACAATTGAGCATGCTCAGACCAGTAACTGCTCTAAATTTTGCTTCCATGGAGTAATTACAGGGTCTATAGTAAATACCCAAATGAGAGCTGTGAAAGTTTTTTGGGAGTAAAAGTTGGAGCAATGCAGCCCAATTTTTCAGCAATTTATTCCAATACAATTGTAACTTTCCCAAAGAAATCCTTTTCATGTTAAGATGAAATTTATCTTTCTCTCAAAGAATTTCTTTTTGCAACAATGTTGCAATTTTGATCATCTATTTTGTTTTTAAGAATGGTAGAATGTGTAATCTTTTCATGTTTTGGTAAAATATGTTTTTCTCTGTCACTTTCACTTGATATCTATCTCACAAAAATATTTCCCCAAACTCGCACAGGTGTCTTTACAAACCAAAAACAATACCATTGCTTATGGAAATTTAAAATTAGTCTCATTTGTTTTATTTTTATATTCTTTCCAAAAGATCTTAAAGAGGAAGTAAACCCTGATGGGTTTTACTTCCTCTTTGTTACCCTGCAATTTAAAAGCATAATAAGCTAGTATGCATCACATGCTAGTCTATTATGTGTCACTTACCTGCATTGGAAGCCAGCGATGTCCCCGCACCAGGCCACGTCCATATTCGCCCCTCTTCCTTCTGGGGCCACGATTTCTGGCTCTGTGACAGACCGGAGCCGCGTGACATCATTCCCACGCATGCACACGGGATAGCCGCCAATTGCAGCATGATCTCAGTCAAGAAATGACATGGAGGCCGTTTCTTCACTGCGCATGTGCTGATGACGTCAGCGCATGCAAGTACACTGTATATCTCCTAAACCGTGCAGGTTTAGGAGATATGCAGGGAACCAACAGGTAAGCCTTATTATAGGCTTACCTGTAGGTTAAAGTGGTTGTCCAGAGCTGACAACCACTTTAATTTGAGCCCAAAAAATGTGATATGTGTACCAACATCAGAAATAAAAATGTAATTCCCAAAAATCTGAGGATACCATTGCTCTTCTACACTCACACAGCAAGAAACACCAAATATCACAAAATAAATCAAGAAGAGAAACTCCTGACTAAAGTAATTCCTATATATTCCAAGAAATGCAGTATCTGTGTATTTATGTGTAGGACACCACACGCAGCAGCCCTGTGGCCCACAACCTAGAAATTCTGCCTACCATTGCTCAGGTCCTGAGTTTGAATCCCAAACATGTCACTTCATGTAGAGATGTTGCTTGTTCTCTCTATGTTGCTAAACATAACTCCTGACTCAGGGCTTTACCTAAATTATGTCTAAATATAGTATTTATGTGTAGGAGGGTTCCACCACCATTGCAAATCTTGGCAGATACATTAGCTATGTAAAAGTATTTGGGACGCCTGCCTTTACACACACATGAACTTTAATGGCATCCCAGTCTTAGTGTGTAGGGTTCAATATTGAGTTGGCCCACCCTTTGCAGCTATAACAGGTTCACCTTTTCTGTGGCTGTCCACAAGGTTTAGGAGTGTCTATGGGAATGATTGACCATTCTTCCAGAAGCACATTTGTGAGGTCAGGCAATGATGTATATGGGAAGCCCTGGCTCGCAGTCTCTGCTTTATTTCAGCCAAAAAGCGTTCTATTGGGTTGAGGTCAGGACAGATAAGTTCCTCCACCCCAAACTCATTCATCCATGTCTTTATGGACCTTTGGCTTTGTGCATTGGTGTGCAGTCATGTTGGAACAGGAAGGGGCAATCCCCAAACTCTTCCCACAATGTTAGTAACATGACAGGCACACCAAAATCCTCAGCACCAGGCCCAAGATACTCTTAATCTGGCCCTAGGCTCAGGTAGGACTGGGAGATTCACAGACGGTGTCATCAGGACCTACCACTTCTTTCCAGAAGCTTCTGGTGTTTTCTGGAAAGAGAAGTGAGAGGGGAGGTGTAGCGATCTGGGGTGTTCTAAGGAGCCCTGACCAATCCCCAATCTGGATTGGCAGGGGGGAGGCCTCCTTAAATATCCAGGGTTAGCCCAGTCTGGGAGGAGAAGTTTGGGTGGAAGTCTGGAGATGTTATAGTGTGGTGGATGTCAAGGCCCAGCGCAGCTCCCAGTCTGGGGGTGACCCTGGGCCTGGAGTGCTCGAATGCAGCTAGGAGGAGCGAGATCCTGGTGGGAAGCACAAGACAGAGCGGAAAGGACAGCGGGAGAGAGCACTATCGGCAGAAATCTTCAATGTGGAACTATGAGTGTCAGGAGTCGGTATGCAACATACTCTGGGATACTGGAGGAGGCATGCTGGAGCAGATTGGGGTGAGAGACAGTCTGGGAAGGATGCAGAGGCCAGTGTGGGACTTTGATGTCGCTGTGGCAGTGTAGAAACGGAGGAGCTGACAGGGCCTGGAAGAGGATAGGCTGGGAGTAGTAGTCCATCACACTAGCTATCACAGAGTACTTTGCTACACTTTGGGGGCTATTAGCCTCTGCCTGTAATGGGCGGTCCGGAGGTCCTATTTCAACAACAGCAGACCTCACCATGTGCTAGCTAGGCCTAAGAGACATTTTGGAGGCCTGGTAAATATCCTTCCAGGTCTCACCTATGAGAAGCAAGTGCTGTGCAGGAGAGAGGTGTATATACAGAGGTGTATATAGAGGTCCCATGTAAAGGACTGTTCAATTCTTGGACATCCCATAATCATCTTTACCCCATCCAAGTTCAAATCCCCTAATAAAAAAACAAAACAAAGTACCAACCTGTTCTGTGTCTCCAGGTGTGTGGAAAAGTGTGATTGAGGGCGAACCACAGCAACCAGCCATCCAAGGGGAGCCATTGGCTACAAGTAGATCCTCTTTGATCGACTCTATGGCCTTGGAAAGACTGGAGCGACGTCATGACTTTACTTCCGGTCCAGGCTGGAGGTAAATCACTTTTAAAGGTAAAGGAGTCATTTGAGGTCTTTTTGACACCAGATCTCTCCATAAAGAGCACCTGTCATCTTTATTTTTATTACAATGGAGGTTGTAATAGGAATGGGACACTGTAAAAATAAAAAGTAACATACATAAGAAAAATAATATTTAAAGTGACCCCATGCCTTTGTGCTTGCACGCGGAAGCAAATGCATGCGTAAGTTGTGCACATATTTATTATCGGTGTTCGCACCACATGTGAGGTATTGCCGCGAACATCAGAACAAAAGCAATAATTCTGGTGCTAGACCCCCTCTGTAATTCTAAACAGGTAACCTGTAAAGGTGCTTTAAGCATCGCCTATGGAGATTTGTAACCACTTGCCAACCGCCCTCCATCGTATGATGGCGGCAAAGTGGCTCGATATTGCAAAGCGCCGTTCCCTGTTCACTCCCCCGCCATGACAGAACGGAGGTCAGTGTATGTAAACACATGAATCTCCCTGTATATGGGAGCCGCGATCACTCTCCTCCCCCACTCAGCCCAGCCCCCATACAGTTAGAACACACACAGGGAACACAGTTAACCCTTAGAGTGCCCTCTGCAGGTTAACCCCTTCCCTGCCAGTGACATTTACACAGTAATCAGAGCATTTTCATAGCACTGATCGTTGTATAAATGTCATTGGTCCCAAAAAAGTGTCAAAATGGTCCGACATGTCCGCCGCAATATCGCAGTCCCACTAAAAATCGCAGATCACTGCCATTACTAGTAAAAAAATTAAAAAAAAAAAAAAAAAACCCCATACATGAATTTGCATGATTCGTAAACGCGGCAACTTTTGCGCAAACCAATCAATATAGTCTGATTGCAATTTTTTTTACCAAAAATATGAGGAACAATATAAATAGCCCAAAACCGATGAAAAAATAGTTTTTTTTAATTTTTATTTCTTTGATATGTATTATAGCAAAAAGTAAGAAATATTGTTTTTTTTGCAAAATTGTCTCTCTTTTTTTGTTTATAGCGGTGATCAGGAATGACGCAGAGGGAAAAAAAGGATGCCAATTTAATTTGGGTACAACATCGCACGACCGCGCAATTGTCAGTTAACGCGACGCAGTACCGAATCGCAAAAATTTTGCAAAAAAATTATATTTCTTACTTTTTGCTATAATACAAATCCAAAAAAAATATATATATATAAAAAAACAAATGTATTCATCGGTTTTGGCCGATTTATATTCTTCCTCATATTTTCGGTAAAAAAAAAACCCCACCGGTGTTTATTGATTGGTTGGGCTTTTACAAACCATGAGAATTCATTTCTGGCGTTTTTACAATTTTTTTTTTTTACTGGTAATGGTGGCGATCTGCGATTTTTATTGGGACTGTGATAGTGCAGCGGACGTGTCGGACATTTTTGACACTTTTTTGGTACCAATGCCATTTATACAGCGATTAGAAATTTAAATATCCACTGATTACTCAATAAATGTCATTGGCAGTGAAGGGGTTGACCTGCAGGGGGAGATCCAGGGGTTAACTGTGTTCCCTAGGCGTGTTCTAACTGTGAGGGGGCTGGGCTGGCAGGGGCATAAGAGATCTAACTGATCCCAGTGACAGGGATCAGTAGATCTCTTAGATGCTGCCTGACAGCGCGGGGAACCGCCGTGTTTACCTTGGCGGTTCTCCGTTCTTCTTCAGTAGTAAGCAATCGTGGCTCTCCGATGGACATCGGGTCCGCCCGAGCCGCGGGTACACTCCTGCAGAGTGCAGCGGGCATGAGGGCCGTTTAAAGACACTGATTCGCGGGACGCTGCCACTCTGCAGCAGTAAATGTACGCAAGACGGTCAGGAACCGGTTAAAGCCACTTTAAAGAGGAAGTAAACTCCATCAGGGTTTACTTCCTCTATATTCCCCTGCAAAGTAGAAACATAATGGGCTACTATGAATGGCATAGTAGCCCATTATGTGCCACTTACCTGCAAACAAAGCCTGCGATGTCCCCTGTGCAGGCAGCGTCCATCTTCAGCCCCTCTTCCTTCCGGGGCCGCGATCTCCGGCTCTGTGATTGGCCAGAGTCGCGTGACGTCACTCCTGCGCATGCGCATGGGAGCCGCCAGTCACGGCATGATCACAGTGAAGAGATGGCATGGAGGCCATTTCTTCACTGCGCATAAGAAGAAATGATGTCAACACATCTAGTACACTGCATATCTCCTGAACCGTGCAGGTATGGGAGATATGCAGGGCACCTACAGGTAAGCCTTATTATAGGCTTACCTGTAGGTTAAAGTGGTTGTCACGGGTTGACAACCACTTTAAGGAAAAGATTTTTTTTCATACTGACCACCAATGTAAAGGTAATTCCTTCCACTGACCCACAATATATGGTGGCCCTACACTGGTCACCATTGAAATTATATGGTGGCCCTACACTGGTCACCATTGAAATAGACATTGTTCTCATGGGCCACCATAATAATGGGCATTTTTCTCGCTGACCACCAGTGCAAGGAAGCCATTCTTTTATAGATTGCCAATGTGGTGTGGCTAATGTACTGAGACATTACTCCTTTTTTTAAGGTTCCCCCATGGTAAAAAGGTTGAGAAAGGTTTCTCTAACTGGATGACATTTACTCTGCTAACACACTATGGGGTTGATTTACTAAAGCAGTTCCATTCTGCAACTGTAGTTGCTCCAGGACTTAGTAAATGACGAAAGCTTCACTTTAAAAACAATACCTAATCACGTGCAAAGAAAAATTAAAAATCTAGCATTTTTGTTTGCACCAGTTGTGCTAAAACAAATAAAATCTACTAATATCAAACATTGAAAACATTTTATTTTAATTATTTTAACATATTAGCCACTTCAGCCCTGGGATGTTTTACCCCCTTCCTGACCAGGCCATTTTTTGCGATACAGCACTGCGTTGCTTTAACTGACAATTGCGCAGTCGCGTGACGTTGTACCCAAATAAAATTGACGTCTTTTTTCCCCACAAATAGAGCTTTCTTTTGGTGGTATTTGATCACCTCTGCGTCATTTCTGATCACCGCTATAAACAAAAAAAGAGCGACAATTTTGCAAAAAAAACCCAATTTTTTACTTTCTGCTATTAAAAACATATCCAATAGGCCAATATATATTCTGCTACATGTTTTTGATAAAAAAAAATACCAATAAGCGTATATTGATTGGTTTGCGCAAAAGTTATAGCGCCTACAAACTATTGGTTATTTATTTTTTTTATTGTTTTTATTAGTAATGATGGCGATCAGCGATTTTTAACGGGACTGCGACATTGCGGCAGACAAATCTGACTCCGAATGACACTTTTTGGTCACCAGTGACACCAATAGAGCCATCAGTGCTAAAAAAAATGCACTGTCGCTGTATAAATGACATTGGCAAGGAAAAGGGTTAACATCAGCGGTGATTAAAGGGTTAATTGTGTTCCTAGGGGGTGCCTTCTAACTGTGGGGGGGGGGGGGATGCTGTGACTGGATGAAGCAGAGATCCGTGTTCAGGCTTAGCAGAAGCACAATATCTCCATTTTCCTCCCTCACAGCACGGTGGTCTGCCTTGTTTACATAGGCAGACCAACGTTCTGCCTCTCCTGTGAATGATCACAGGTCGCCATTGGGCAGTGCCACATACAGGTATGTGATTTTGCACAGTCGGGCCACCCTGCCGTACAGTGGCGGCTGGTGAAGTTTTAAGATGGTGGGGCGCCAGACCCTGCCCTTCCTTTTTGCCCCATCCCACTTCTTAGAAGCCACACCCCTTATAGGCTCCACCCACTCATGTCTCACCCACCTCGGATATTCCCCACACCGAAGATTCTTCACCCTACCCCGTTTTTCCTTCCCGTCCCAGACCGCGGGGTGGTAGAATTTTGAAGTGGTCGGCGGTGACATGCCGTCCCACCGGGCTGACACGTTTTAGTGTATGGACATACACCGTGACGGGTTACCGCTGGACACTAGTAAGTGTCCTCTCCGTCTTGCAACCAGACGGATACATTTGTTCCGTCTGGTGGCACGACACTCCCTCCTTTTACCTCTATAACACGAAGACGATTCGGACTTGTGCCTAGAGACGAAGT
>BLSH010109877.1:117350-136401 GCA_018402905.1 Glandirana rugosa
CCTGGACCATTCTCTTGACCTCACCATGTTTGTAACCACACCAGTAAATGTCTAGGAGGAGCTGAGTATCACAGTCATTTTAAAGCTGCCTAATTGGTGCTTATTAGGCTTTATTGCTGCTCCCTGATATCCACAGGTGTTTTCAATGCCTGATTGAAAACACTTCATTGAACCTCTGTTCTTCAGAGTGGTAGTCTTTAAGGGGTTGAATAATTATGTCAATGAAGAATTCACAAAATAAACATTTACTACTGTATTACAAAACTAATTGATGTCATTTTAGTTGCATATGGTTCTTTAAGAAGTCCTTGTAGGATTTCATTCAGAATACAATTACAAATGTACACTAAATTCCCTAAAACCATTTACAGCATTGGGGGTTGAATAATTTTGAACACAACTGTACATATACACACTATATTGTCAAAAGTATTGGGGCGCCTGCCTTTACACGCAAATGAACTTTAATGGCATTCCAGTCTTAGTCCTTAGGGTTCAATACTGAGTTGGCCCACCCTTTGCAGTTATAACAGCTTCAACTCTTCTGGGAAGGCTGTCCACAAGGTTTAGGAGTGTCTATGGGAATGTTTGACCATTCTTCCAGAAGAGCATTTGTGAGGTCAGGCACTGATGTTGGACAAGAAGGCCTGGCTCACAGTCTCCACTCTAATTCATCCCAAAGGTGTTCTACCAGGTTGAGGTCGGGACTCTGTGCAGGCCAGTCAAGTTCCTCCACCCCAAACTCACTCATCCATGTCTTTATGGACCTTGCTTTGTGCACTGGTGGGCAGTCATGTTGAAACAGAAAGGGGGCATCCCAAAACTGTTCCCACAAAGTTGGGAGCCTAAAATTGTCCAAAATGTCTTGGTATGCTGATGCCTTAAGGGCTCCCTTCACTGGAACTAAGGGGCCAAACCCAACCCCTGAAAAACAACCCCACATCATAATCCCCCCTTCACCAAATGCTTTGGACCAGTGCACAAAGCAGGGTCCATAAAGACATGGATGAGCGAGTTTGGGTGATTATGCTCATGTGGTAAGTGCTTTTCCAATGAGTTGCACTAGTCCAAACTGTATTCTAGGACACGACAGGGAAACTTCACATGGACATCAGTTGCCCACACAGAGGTTTTTCCACATCTGGATCAATCAACAGTTAACGGAAAATGCCAAGCCACCACGCCCTCCTTTGTCAGCGGCACCACTGCTCTTAGCAACAGACCATCTGATTGTGTTGGCCAGCTCTCCTGATTCTCTCAGCTTACTCAGCCTTCAGTCCCAGCTTCCTGCTGCAAAGCCCACTCCTGGTCTTTAGATAAGGGTTCTCCTGACATACTGATAGAATCTGACATGACTCCTAGGATGAGACCTCCTGCCTTCTGGCTACTGACTGGGGAACCTCTGACCCCTGGTTGGGACCTCCTGTCTCTTCACTCTTGGCTGGAGCACCTCTGACCCCTGCTTGAGACCTCCTATCTCTTGACGCCTGGCTAGGGCCCCTTTGGCCCCTGGTTGAGACCTCCTGTCTCCAATATGGGAGCTGTCTCCACACTAGGAGCCCTGCGCTATCCTCAGACTTCAGCAAAAAACGACCCTGCACACTTGTGTGCTCACACAGGCTGCAGGTATCCAGTAACATCCAAACACAGGATTGAAGGTTCCATTGCTACCCAAGAGACTTTAGAACCTTCAAGCTCCAGGCCCTAATCCAGGTTTACATAATCCAGAGAAAGACCAAAACACAACTTCCTCTGCTCAGAAATGATAGTCTGGAACCTCACATTAAGCCTTAATATGAATCTTGTGTCATTTTCTCCTACATTTCCACAGAGCCAGGGCCTCACACTGAGACAATATACACATTTATGAGAACTGTACTCAACAAGTTCAATAACTTCCTGTTCATGCATCGCATACTAGCACATAATGCTAAACCCGTTTTTACCTTAAAACGAAGCCCTCCCGCGCCAAGATGTCGGCGCTGCAGGCACTCTCATCTTCACACGTCTTGCTTCGGGGTTCACGGACTCCGACTCTGTAACTGTCCGGAGCCGTGATGACGTCACTCCCGCATGCGTGCGGGAGCCGCCGGCCATGGCACAGGGCTCGGAAGAAACGTCACGGGTTGCTGTCCCTTCAGAGCGCATGCGCCAGTGATGTCACTGGCTGCATGTACAGTTAATATCTCTTAAACGGTGCATGTTTAGGAGATATTTACACTACCTATAAATAAGCCTTATTAAAGGCTTACCTATAGGTAAAAGCAAGAGATGGAAGTTTACTTCCACTTTAATGTATGTAGCCCTGTATCCTAACTATGTGTATATGCATGTGCTTGGGGAGCCTTTTACATTTTGGATTTTTATTTTAAGTTCACCAATCTCTCCCTGCTCTCCATCGTCAACTGACCCACAGTACTCTTGGGCT
The DNA here is from genome assembly GCA_018402905.1 of Glandirana rugosa. NCBI lineage: Eukaryota > Metazoa > Chordata > Amphibia > Anura > Ranidae > Glandirana > Glandirana rugosa. The sequence continues at coordinate 119,779 of BLSH010109877.1, forward strand.
CAAAGAGGAGCCAAATAAGTGCTGAAGCTGGTCAGCACATACAGAAGTTTCCAGGCGTCTTTGCAACAAACATTCCAATAGCTCCATCACCCAACAAGTGTCAAGTACATTACTCAGTTATCTTTTCATTCTCCTGGAGGTTTGTCATCCTCTTGTGAGAGCTACATATGGAAAATAGAGAAAAAGAGAGTGGGACTTTAAATGAGGCTAATTCCTGAAAAAATAGGTATATATAAATAATATAATAATAAAATCTTTATTGTATCAAATACAGTTCCATGGTTTAGAAATACATAATATCCAAAACATAAGCACAACCATATATAATGGCCTGCCATAATGATAAAAATATGCCATGGACATATACATTGTATGGGATGATAATGCATAATTACACATATACATACAACCAAATACATGTTGGATAAAAGCCGAACTGTCTTGGCATCACATGAATAGAATAACTCGCGTTTCGTGAATCACGTTCGCTCATCAGGAGTATGGATGCAAAAATACACTGCAAGTACATAAAAAAATCATATATATAAATATATTAACCACTTGCCGACCGTGTAATGTAATTACACGGCCGCAAGGTGGATCCATTGTTCTGGGAGGGCGTACATAACGTCCTCTCAGAATCGCGCTCCCGCGCGCCCCCTGGGGCGCACACCCGGGAGCATCCGTGACCGCCGGGTCCCTGAGAACCAGCGCATCGCAAATCATGGTAAATGGACGCTCACAGTGGCCTTTTACCACTTGATCGCACTGTCAAATGACGGCACAATCACAAGCCGGCGGATATCCGGCTTGTCTCTCCCCTCTCCGCACCGATCGGTGCAGTGTGAGAGGAGACGGGGGAGAGATGGGATTCAGCGGTGCTGTGAGCAGTAGCTGAAGTGCCCACAGCACCACTATTTGCCAGTCTGGGACCCCTCATCCACTCATCCAGCTCCCTTCACCCATGCAGCTTCATCCATGCTCATACATCCGTGCTCACCCATCCATCACCCATGCATCCGTGCTCACTCACCCATCCGTCACCCATGCATCCGTGCTCACCCATCCATCACCCATGCATCCGTCACCCATGCATCCGTGCTCACCCATCCGTGTCCACCCATCCGTCACCCATGCATCTGTGCTTACACATCCGTGTCCACCCATCCGTCACCCATGCATCCGTGTCCACCCATCCGTCACCCATGCATCCGTGCTCACCCATCCGTCACCCATGCATCCGTGTTCACCCATCCGTCACCCATGCATCCCTGCTCACCCATCCGTGCCCACCCATCCGTCACCCATGCATCCATGCCCACCCATCCTGCTCACCCATCTGTCACCCATGCATCCGTGCTCACCCATCCGTGCCCACCCATCTGTCATCCGTCCTCACCCATTCGTCACCCATGCATCCGTGCTCACCCATCCGTCACCCATACATCTGTGCTCACCCATCCATGCTCACTCATCCGTCACCCATACATGCATGCTCATCCATCCATGCTCACACATCCGTTACCCATGCATCCGTCACCCATGCATCCGTGCTCACCCATGCATCCATGCTCACCCATGCATCCGTGCTCACCAATCCAATCGTGCTCACCCATGCAGCCTCATCCTTGCTCACCCATCAAGCCATGCTCACCCATGCATCCATGCTCACCCATGCATCCGTGCTCACCAATCCATTCGTGCTCACCCATGCAGCCTCATCCTTGCTCACCCATCCAGCCTCATCCGTGTTCACCCATGCATCCGTGCTCACCCATGCATCCGTGCTCACCCATGCATCTGTGCTCCACCATCCATCTGTGCTCACCCATGCATTCGTGCTCACCCATCCATCCGTGCTCACCCATCCATCCGTGCTCACCCATGCATCAATGCTCAGCCATGCATCCATGCTCCGCCATCCATCTGTGCTCACCCGTGCATCCGTGTTCACCCATCCAGCCATGCTCACTCATGCATCCGTGCTCACCAATCCAGTTGTGCTCACCCATGCAGCCTCATGCATGCTCACCCATCCAGCCATGCTCACCCATCCAGGATCATCCATGTTCACCCTTGCATCCCTGTTCACCCATGCATCTATGCTCCGCCATCCATCCGTGCTCACCCATCCACCCGTGCTTACCCATCCATCCGTGCTCAGCCATGCATCTGTGCTCCGTCATCCATCTGTGCTCATCCATGCATGCATTCTCACCCATGCATCTGTGCTCACCCATGCATCCGTGCTCAGCCATCCATCTGTGCTCAGCCATCCATCCATGCTCAGTCATCCCCATCCACGGCTTATCCACCCCCCATTCGTGCTCATTTATGCCTCATTCATGCTCATCCATACCACATCAGTTTTCATCCATGACACATCCATGCCACTACAGTACCCATCCGTGCCACTACAGCACCCATCAGTGCCACTACAGCGCCCATCAATGCCTCCACTCCAGTAGACGTCCTGATGACTAAAAACGCGTAGAGTGTACCGTACATCACTCGTCACTTCCGGCATAACCCTAGAGTCTCGTCAATACGGAGCGCAGGACATACAGCTCCCTTTCCAGGATTGGATATTTTTTACCGGCTTAAAATGCTTGAATCGCTCTTCATAAATGTGAGTGCAAATCTTATTTTGTACCAATAAATCTTTAAAGCAATATTGCGCAAGATCTCTGCTCTCTCCTTTTACACATGTGAATCTTTGTGGGACAAAAACCTTCCGGACCAAGGACCCAGTACTACCTTCTAAGGTGAAATACCCCTTTTGGGGTGACGACCTCTGGTGAGTGGTTTGGACACAAGGAGATTGCATGGCGTGAAGCACTTTTATAAGAAACCCTTCACCCCTCCTTTTGCACGGCTTAAGACGAATTACATGGTGGTTGTTTCTCAAAGACTTTACCTTCAATAAAATAACAGACTTATTATATATATATATTTATATATTATTTCAGCAGTTTGCCATAGATTAAGTACAAGACACTTTATATGCACATGAGAATTTTTATTTTTATTTTTAATTTTAACTTTTAATCTTTATTTTTATATTTTTTAGCATTAATCACACTATTTTTAACTGTGTAAAGGCATTAGTTATTACCATATATATATGATGCACTATTTATGGATTGATATTGCACATTTTGATTGAAGCACTTTATCTTTGGTCACTTTTTTCACATTAACTTTTTTTCCCTTGCTTGGACGTAATTATTGTGGGATATTACCGTGTTCCGCTAAATTTGCATTTATTTGCATCATGTTTTACTGAATTTCACATATGAAGTGCTCCTTTTATTATTTTTTTTGAACACCTTATTACAACCCATCACACGGATTACTTTAAAAGTCATATGTATTTACACTAATTCCACAATACCACAGACTTTGATGAGATAACTAATTATTCATATTATATACGTTATCAGCCTGTAAGATACTATCACACACAAACATATCTGAATAAGGACTCATCCACTGTGAGCAGCGCCATACCCACCATAATCTACATATATTATCTCCATTTGAACCACATAATTGTGGGACAATTGAGAGGTAGAGGCTGCAGCTCAGATACTAATATATATATATATCCGCTGCGCGGAACAAACCCCCCCCCTTTAGTGCCACCACAGTGCCTCACAATAATGTAATAGGTAGTCAAATTAGATTTGAAATTGATGCCCCTAGAATGCCTGATGGTGCACCCTGCATGTTGGGCTTCTGTATGTGGCCAGGCTGTGTAAAAGTGTCACATGTGGTATTGCCATACTCAGGACGAGTAGCAGAATATATTTTGGGGTGACATTTTTGCTAGGTATATGCTGTGTGTTAGAAATATTGTATAAATGGACAACCTTGTGTAAAAAAAAAAATATGTTTTCATTTTCTTTCCACAGTTTCCAAAAACTTGTGGAAAACATGAACCGTTCAAAAGACTTATTATGCCTCATAGAATATACGTTGGGGTGTTTACTTTCCAAAACGGGGTAATTTTTTGGCGTTTCCATTGCCCTGGTGCTCCAGGACCTTCAAAAGTGCAAGAGGTATTCAGGAAATTATATGTCTAATTTATGTCCTTAGAACGCCTGATGGTGCTCCCTGCATGTTGGATCTCTATATGTGGCCAGGCTGTGTAAAAGTGTCATACATGTGGTATCCCCATACTGGGGACGAATAGCTGTTAGGAAAAAGGACTGTTTGGCAGCTAAACCGGCTGTTTTCGCGGTGGTGCACACGTCTGTGCGCTATTTAAGCCTGGAAGTTCCTGCAATGGGTGCTGCTCGTTCTACAGCGTCCGTGACCTGTGAGCCTCAGCTCCCTCCATCTGTTCCTGTGTTTATTTGCTTCCTGTTTGACCCGGCTTGCCCTGACCTGCTGTTTGCTACCTGCACCGACCCCGGCTATCCACGACCATCCGATTGTCTACTCCTCTGTACTTCTGCTGCCCGCCCGTTGAACGAACCTTTGCTTGGATCTGACTACCCGCCTGCCTAATCCCTTTGTACCTTCCTGCCTGCCCGTTGCCGACCCAGCCTGCACGACCACTCTTCTATCTGCACGTCTTCTGGAACCTCACTACATCATCAGTGACCATCCAGCCCTCATGCCATCCCGAACTCTTGGCCCTCTGTCTACATTACCAGGGGTCCTTGAATCGGGTGCGCAAGAGCGGTTGTTCCCTGCACATGACAGACTCCACCACCAGGTACGTGACAGAAACGAGCAGCCATGACTGAGTCTGCGCAGGGAACATGCTCCGCTATGGATGACTTGTGTGCCCATCTGGCTGGCCTCACCCAAGCCGTCAAGAATCTCCAAGAGGGATATACCCGGCTGGAAGAGCGAGTGCAGGAGCTGTCTGCCGCCCCAACCACCGGTTCCGCAGCCGCCCGTACCATAGTGGCCCTGCCCTCGGAGCCCAAGGTCCCACTGCCAGACAAGTTCTCCGGGGACCGGCACAGGTTTCGGGTCTTCCGGAGTGCCTGCGACCTATATCTGGGTCTCCAGCAGCGGACATTTTCCTTGGAGAGCACCAAGGTCGGATTTGTGATCTCCCTGTTGCAGGGTGAACCCAAAGCCTGGGCCCTCGGACTGTGGGAGCAGAATGCCCCCGAAGTTGCTTCCACTGCAGCCTTTTTCCTGGCCATGGCGCAGCTATACGATGATCCCCATCTTGCCGCCACTGCGGAAGCCACCCTGTACAACCTCCAGCAGGGCCGCTGCCCGGTGGAGGACTATGCCGCCAAATTTTGGCGCTGGAGTTCGGACACCGCCTGGGGTAGTGCAGCACTCATGTTCCAATTTCGCATGGGACTGTCGGATCCCGTGAAAGATGAGTTGGCCCGAGTGGGGATCCCTAAGACCTTGGAGGAGCTGGTCACCTTAGCCATCTCCATAGACCGGCGCATCAGGGAGCGCCGTGCTCAGAGGTCCTCCGGACAACTGCATCCCACCTGGATGCTCCCTCGGGTGCCCAGTTACCCGACTCCGCCGGCTTTCTGGTCCAACGACCTGCTCCTCCTCTCCTCCGGACTCCTCTGAGCCCATGCAGATTGGGCTGCTTCGACCATCCCTTAACATCGAGGAAAGACAACGTCGGTTCCAGTCTTTGTCTTTACTGTGGAGAGCCTGGTCACATGGTCCGGACATGCCCCGCGAAGCGCGGTAAGTGCTTGTCCACTGTATCTGATGAACCGATTAACTCCCGTGCCCATCTCACCATTTTCTTGTCTCTGCAGCTTCTCGGAGGGATTATCACGGTGCCGGCAATCCTTGATTCCGGCGCGTGCAGCTGTTTCGTTGATTTGGATTTTGCTGCACAACACCACATTCCCCTGCAACCCAAGGCTCACAAATTGGTGGTCCGCCTGGCCGACGGACCACACATCAAATCCGGAACCGTCACACATGAGATGGTCCCTTTGCTTTCCTGTACTCTGGATGGTCACCGGGAACGTCTGAGGCTGGATGCCATTGCCTCTCCGCTCTGCCCCATCATCCTGGGATTGCCCTGATTCCAGGCCCACAACCCCAGCATAGACTGGACCACTGGAACCATCCAGTTCCAATCCTCTTATTGCCGTCAGCATTGCCTGAACCCTAGAGATGGGAATGTCCCAGCACTTCTCAGCCTGGAGGCCGACACTGAGCCAGATGTTCGGGCCCTCCTTCCACCGGCCTACCATGCATTCCTAGACGTTTTTAGTAAGAAGGGGGCCCTACGATTGCCCCATCGAACTGCTGCCCGGGGCAGAGGTGCCTTTTGGGAGGATCTACCCTCTTTCTGAACCTGAATTGGCGGCCCTTAAATCCTACTTGGAGGAAAACACCAAGAAGGGATTCATCAGACCGTCTACATCCCCGGCCGGAGCCGGCATCTTCTTTGTAGAGAAGAAAGATCACTCACTCCGGCCGTGCATAGACTATAGGGAGCTCAACCGGGTAACCATCAAAAACCGGTACCCACTACCTTTGCTTCCGGAACTTTTTCAACGGCTGGGATCAGCAACCGTCTTTACTAAGCTCGACTTGCGGGGGGGCATACAATCTTATTCGGATCAGGGAAGGAGACGAGTGGAAGACCGCATTCCGCACGCGGTTTGGGCATTACGAATACTTGGTGATGCCCTTCGGCCTATGTAATGCCCCCGCAACCTGCCAACACTTTGTCAACGACCTGTTTCGAGATTTCCTGGATCTCTTCGTCATCATATACTTAGACGACATCCTGGTCTTCTCCTCTTCCTTGGAGGAACACCGCAGGCACGTCACTAAGGTTCTTGGGCATCTACGGCAGCATGGCTTATACGCCAAAGTGGAAAAGTGTTCCTTTGAACAGACCAGTATGCATTTCCTGGGGCTGATCATCTACACAACTGGCATCCATATGGATCCTCAGAAAGTTTCCACAATCTTGGAATGGCCAGCACCTACAGACCGAAAAGAGGTACAGAGATTTGTGGGCTTCGCAAATTTCTATAGCAAATTTATTAAAGGATTTTCCGCCATTGTGGAGCCCATCACACGCCTAACGAAGCAGAATACCCGGTACCAGTGGTCCCCTGAGGCTCAAACCGCTTTTCAGAGACTCAAGTCCCTCTTCACGTCCACCCCATTCTGAAGCACCCGGATCCAGTGTTACCTTACGTCCTTGAGGTGGACGCATCGGAAACTGCAGTGGGAGCTATCCTCTCCCAGCGCCAAGGTGTCAAGGCCCTGCTCCATCCAGTGGCTTTCTTTTCCAGGAAGCTAACCGCACCAGAGCGGAATTATGACGTGGGAGACAGGGAGCTACTGGCCATTAAGTCAGCTTTAGAGGAATGGCGTTATCTGCTGGAAGGGGCTTCTCATCCTATTCTTATATTCACCGACCACAAAAACCTGGAGTATCTCCGAACAGCAAAGTGACTCAGACCTAGGCAAGCCTAGGACATTCTCTCCCAACTTCGTCAGGTCTTGGACGGTTCCGCTACCGATAGAGACACCCGATTGACCATAAAGGATGGGCTATGGTGGTTTGGGCAGAGAATGTTCATCCCGGCAAGTCTGCGTCTTAAAGTCTTGGGTCGTTGCCACGACCATAAACTGGCCGGACATTTGGGTGCTCAAAAGACCGCTGAGCTCATCTCACGGTCATTTTGGTGGCCCAACATTTTGGAGGACTGTAGGAAGTATGTTGGGGCCTGTCCTGTCTGTGCCAGGAACAAAACAGACAGAGCTAAAGCCTGGGGTCTGTTGAACCCCCTTCCCATACCTGAACGCCCGTGGTTGCAACTGGCGATAGATTTTATTGTGGAACTCCCCCCGTCGGAAGGTTTTACTACCATCTTGATCATAGTGGATCGAATGACAAAGATGGCACATTTCATCCCTAGGAAGGGGACCCCCTCAGCGGCCAAAACGGACAGTACGTTCATAAAGGAAGTCGTCCGACTTCATGGAGTACCCAGCAACATCGTGTCTGATCAGGGGGTCCAGTTCACATCTAAATTCTGGAGAGCCCTGTGTGCCGGGCTAGAAATCAAACTTGCATTCTCTTCTGCCTACCACCCACAGACAAACGGACAGACAGAAAGGACGAATCAGACGCTGGAACAATACTAACGGTGCTTCTCATCCTTCTCTCAGAATGATTGGGTCGCACTGCTGCCAGTGGCCAAATTTGCCTACAATAATACTATCCATTCGGCCACCCAGCAGTCCCCATTTTGGGCCAATTATGGCTACCACCCCACTTTCCTGCCCGACTTAAATCCGGAGTGTACCGTCCCAGCAGCACAGGATGTCACCAACTTCCTCCACTCCAATTGTCGACTCCTTCAGGAGACATTATCCAAATCCCGGGAGGCCAGCAAAGAGGCCTATGACAAGAGGAGACGGGGGAAATGGAGCTTCAACCTGGTAACCATGTTTGGCTGTCAACAAGGAACCTGAAGCTTGCATGCCTCTCAAAAAAATTGGGCCCGAGATTCCTGGGGCCTTTTCCTGTGAAAAGACAGATTAACCGGGTGGCATTCGAACTTGATCTCCCACCATCCCTGAAGATCCATCCGGTTTTTCATGTATCTCTACTAAAACCCATGGTCCTCGATTCCTTCTAGGATTGAAAAGTAGGGCCACTGGGCCCCATCCTAGTCAATGGAGAGGAGGAGTTTGAAGTAGAAGCAATTTTAAACTGTCACCGGAGAGCTGGAGAAACCCAATACCTGATCAAATGGAAGGGGTTCGGCCCGGAGGAGAACTCTTGGGAACCTGAAAGGAACATCCATGCCCCAGGACTGATCCGAGCCTTCAGGAGAAATCGGCAGGGTGATGACACCCGGTAAGGCATCCGGAGGCTGCCCCTTGGGGGGGGCAATGTTAGGAAAAAGGACTGTTTGCCAGCTAAACCGGCCGTTGTCGCGGTGGTGCGCACGTCTGTGCGCGTTCGCGCGCGCCTGTGCGCGTTCGCGCCCGCATGTGCGCGCCCATGCACGCGCATGCACCGAAAACGGCGCCAGAGGGCGCTATTTAAGCCTGGAAGTTCCTGCAATGGGTGCTGCTCGTTCTACAGCGTCCGTGACCTGTGAGCCTCAGCTCCCTCCATCTGTTCCTGTGTTTATTTGCTTCCTGTTTGACCCGGCTTGCCCTGACCTGCTGTTTGCTACCTGCACCGACCCCGGCTATCCACGACCATCCGATTGTCTACTCCTCTGTACCTCTGCTGCCAGCCCGTTGAATGAACCTTTGCTTGGATCTGACTACCCGCCTGCCTGATCCCTTTGTACCTTCTTGCCTGCCCATTGCCAACCCAGTCTGCACGACCACTCTTCTATCTGCACATCTTCTGGAACCTCACTACATCATCAGTGACCATCCAGCCCTCGTGCCATCCCGCACTCTTGGCCCTCTGTCTACACTACCAGGGGTCCTTGAATTGGGTGCGCAAGAGCGGTTGTTCCCTGCACAAGACAGACTCCACCACCAGGTTCGTGACAATAGCAGAATATATTTAAGGGTGAAATTTTTGCTAGGTACATGCTGTGTGTTAGAAATATTGTATAAATGGACAACCTAGTGTAAGAAAAAATGCGTTTTCATTTTCTTTCCACATTTTCCAAAAGCTTGTGGAAAAAATGAACCGTTCAAAAGACTCATTATGCCTCATAGAATATACGTTGGGGTGTTTGCTTTCCAAAATGGGGTTGTTTGTGGGCGTTTCCATTGCCCTGGTGCTCCAGGACCTTCAAAAGTGCAAGAGGTATTCAGGAAATTATATGTCTAATTTATGTCCTTAGAACGCCTGATGGTGCTCCCTACATGTTGGATCTCTGTATGTGGCCAGGCTGTGTAAAAGTGTCATACATGTGGTATCACCATACTCAGGAGGAGTAGCGGAATGTGTTTTAGGGTGTAATTTGTGGTATGCATATGCTGGGTGTGAGAAATAATCTGTTAATATGACAATTTTGTGGAAAAAAAACAGAAAAAAAAAATCTTCATTTTGCAAAGAATTGTGGGAAAAAATTACTTCTTCAAAAAACTTGCCATGCCTCTTACTAAATACATTGGGCTGTCTACTTTCCGAAAAGGGTTCATTTGGGGGGTATTTGTACTTTCCTGGCTTGTTAGGGTCTCAAGAATTGAGATAGGCCGTCAGTGCATCAGGTGTGATCAATTTTCAATGATTGGCACCATAGCTTGTAGACTCTATAACTTACATAAGGACCAAATAATAAAACTTATTTGGGTTATTTTTACCAAAGATATATAGCAGTATAAATTTTGGCCAACATTTATGAAGAAAATTTACTAATTTGCAAAATTTTATAACAGAAACAAAGAAAAATGCATTTTTTTACAAAATTTTCGGTCTTTTTCCATTTATAGCGCAAAAAATAAAAACCCCAATGGTGATTAAATACCACCAAAAGAAAGCTCTATTTGTGTGAAAAAAATAACAAAAATTTCATATGGGTACAGTGTAGTATGACTGAGTAATTGCCATTAAAAATGTGAGAGCACTGAAAGCTGAAAATTTGTCTGGTTAGGAAGGGGGTTGAAGTGCCCTGTGGTCAAGTGGTTAAACTCCTCATAAGGCCTCATACACACGGACGTTTCTAAAAAAAATAAACAAAATGTCGGGCCCGACATCAAGGAAAAAAAAATCTGCGTTTTTCGGCGTTATGCATCGGCGTTAGTGAGCGTTAGTGAGCGTCCGTGTCAATAGACGTTTTTTTAAAAAAAAATCATCCCTCTGCTATTTTTCAACCTAAAAACATTGGCATCAAAAGACGCTGGTTAACGCTGGTACGGCATTAGTTGCAGCTTGGGAACGCGCTGGCCGTGGGTTCTAGTTTCAGCTCACTAACGCCGACGCCATCTACATCTCAAAAACGTCAGCATTTTTATGGGGCCATTGACTAACATGGAGAGCTGCAAAAAACGCCAGAAAACGCCGGCGTCAAAAAACGTCCGTGTTTATGAGGCGTAAAACTTGAGGGGGGGGACGGGGACGTTCCAAAAAAAAAGTTGGTCGAACTGGTACTTACAGATCAGCCCAAGAACAAAACTAGCTCACAAGAGGGTGTAGGGATTGGAAGAGCCCCCCCCCCCACAAAATGTGCCTGGATCAGAGCTGAGGCAGGGAAACCCAAACCAGATCAGGGGGTCAGGTCATCACAATGCAAGCCCTGATGGATGGTCTTGAAAAAAACTCATCAGTCTGGAAGATAATGATTGTATGGTGAAGGGTGTATGAAACTGAGGAAATGTAAAAAACAAAAAGGAAAAAGCCTGAAAAAAAAGTGATAAAATATAGAAGAAAAAGTGTATTATAAAATATATATATATATATATAAATATATAGTATGATATGATAGTGGGGAAAAAAAAGAAAAAAATCCTAAGGAGGAAGTGAGGAAAAAAGTGTCATTGGAGTCTATTTTCCATATGTTTCATAGTCAGGGATGGAGGCCTATTACTGTGGCTATGCCAGGCCACACTCTTTTTCTCCCTCTTCTGAGAGCGAATCACGTTTGCCAACGTGTGCCAAAAAATCATGACCATGTATCAAGCTTTGGTTCCTGAATAGGTAATGGAGCTTCTTGGATTCTCTTAAATTGTGGAAAGTGGCTCTGGCATATATTTTAAAGGATGAGACATTTGAAACAAAAAGCCAAAAACTCTTCATCATTTAGGAGGCTGCAGGTGCTGTGGAAATTGATGTTGGTGAAGTACTTACAAAAAATTGCATTGGGAAGGCAGATAGCACCTGGGCAACAAGTTTTTACCTAATCAAGATGAATAAAATTTGTGTTCAGATGATGACAGATAATCACAGGATAGATAAGACTAACCAAATGATTTGGGGGGGTTATGGGGGGTGAAAGTGCAACAAATCTCATGGTGGTCCCAATGGGAGCACCATCATGTCCAGTATGAGAACGAATGTTCTTCACCTCCATCAGGTCTGGGATAAGGGGCGGGCGGGAGGGGCAGTTACTCTGGAGCATAGGTGTGTGCAGCCTATTGGACTAGGGTGTGCACCCCAAAGCTCAAACACACATGCATCTGTATGTGTCTATATACATGGCCCTGGCACATTGATCTCCCTGCCGGCACAGTGAAAGAGAAGTGAGTAAGCACTTCTCTTATGACAGATACAGTAAGAGGGAGATCTCTTCCATCTCCCTGCTACTACACAGAGCGATAGCGCTAATGCATACTAGGTGATTAGGATGTGCCCAGGAACACCTGGCACACCCTGTGCGCACACCTATGCTCTGGAGGCAATGATTTACTGTAAGGATTTGTTGCAAGGCTGACAGGAGTAGTGACTGTGGCAGTGGTTTTATCAAGTGAGTGATTGCTGACTGTAAGATCCCCTACGTTTGTACATCATGACCGGGGGAGCAGTTTGGCATCTTTGCACTGGCCACTGGATGACTTTGTACCAACGCTGACCTCCATATATTCATTTTTGGATCACATTAATAATGCGACTGACTGTACTGATTTTGTATTTCATTTCGGGGTCCATTATAGACGCACAACACCATTCATAGGTGTGCACAACTTATTGCATTAGGATGTGCACCCCAAAGCCCAAAACATGCGCGCGCGCGCGCGTGTGTGTGTGTGTATGTGTAATTAATAAATAATAATAATAAAAAAAATATATATATATATATATATATATATATATATATGCACTCCTATAAATGTAAAAAAAACAGTAGAGCAGTGGATGGTGTCAGTAGGGCAGTGGACGGTGTCAGTCATTTTTATTTTTATTATTTTATTTTTGTGTTATTTTTACAATTTTATTTTTATATTGTTTTTTTACAACTTTATATATATATATTTTTTTTTACGATCTTTTTAGGAGCCCCATTGGGGGCTTTGGTGAAATATCCGCAGGGGGAATCTGCGCTGCATGGGGTGATTAGGGTGTCCCCAAGCACACCAGGCACATCCCCTGCGCACGGCTGTGCCACCATTGTTATCAGACTCATGCTCACCAACACCACCCAAAGGGGTTTGAAAAAAGAAACAGACTCTGTTTCCTGTAGTCTCCACCAGCAGTCACCACCTGTGATAAAAGATATGCAAGATTCAGAGAGCTAGCACATGTGTTGCTAAATAAAATAAAAATAAAAGAGCAAACAAGTAAAAACTGAAAGGGAAATAATAAACAGTATGAAGCTACAATAATAACTAGAAATATGGGCTCACTCAACGAATAAAAAAAATAATTATCTTCCCCTTGGAGAATAAAGAAAACCAAACAGAGGTAGGGCTCTATAGGCTAAGTCATGATCAGCAATAACCAATGATGATCCAATCTCTGTAAAATAGTCCAACGTTTATTGAAAGGTGGTAACAAATGGCTTAATTGAATGTTCAAAATAGCCTTGTTGACACAGGGATAAAATATATGAGAATGATAAAAACTAGAATAAAATTATCACTTTATACCGTGGCTGGCTGTGCCTCATGAGGGTCCAGCTGATATTCCAAGATGGTCAAGAACAGCAATGTTCTTACCCATGCTGCGGTGAATGGACGAATGAGTCTTGACCCAAAGGGCCTGAGGGATGGTGCAAGGTGACCAGAAAAGGGCACTGTATGGGCTGGAGCAGCCACCAGGGATGAACTGAAACAGCTCGGCCAGGGGATACCAGCAAGGCACTGGTGGAGCACAGTGTTTGACCGTAGCAACAAAGCACCAGAGGTGGGAACACAGGACAGCTCTGATTGCCTGACAACCAGAAGGAACCAAGGGGGATTGGCCGGCTCAGCTAGTATGTCCCGGACACCACAGCCACGTGATTTGTGGGCAAAGATATAAACCGCGCTAATGTCAGAAGCAAGCTGCAGCCAGACACTAAAAATAGGAAACAGTATTGTATTCAGGGCTGCGCTATAATAGAAAGAGAAAGACCAGTGATGACACTAAACAAATTTGTGGGTAGAGTCCACTCAAGCCACAATATTTCACTCTTGAAACGTCTATTGCAAGATTGCCCACATATGCATCGTTACATAGCATCACACCCAGTGCGGAAATAGATAGAGTGCGTCCACCACCTAATGTATGGAGGCTTGCCAGAACCTGCTCTATGTAAAGCAATGATTTTTTCCCGGTCTGGGGTAAAGGTGACACAACCCGCCTATCCAGATGGTGCCTATTTCATCCAATCTACTGCATCTCAATGAGTCAGCCAGGATATAGTCGCAAGTAAGATCTTACGTCCAATATATTCCTCATAAGGATGGTGTGATACCCACAGGAAAGAAAGGACTAAGATAGTGAAGTACCATAAGACCAATAATTTATTATGCAGGATTTAAAGTACTCACATTGCAGTATATACAATCAGCATTTACCGGCCGGTTCCCATCTCGCGGGCAGAAAATCGAATAGTGGTGACGTCAGCGCGCCCTCCCCATGTGATTTATGGAGCTCCATTGTGGAGGCTGGGGGTGGAGATCTCGGAGCGGAGCCGCCAGGAAGCTGGCAATGCAGGAAGCCGGCCAGCTGAAGGCGGAGAGGATGACAGCTGTGAATCAAGCAGAGCATCCGCGCCGGTGCTGGGGTTCTGACGCCAGTCGTCAGCTGGAGGATGAATGGATGGAATCCCTTCAGTCAGCGGGGAGTGTGAGGGGTAGCCCAGGAGCCGTGACTAACATGTTTCATGCTTATAGCACCTTGTCAAAGACTTCGAAAGCCTTTGACTCCGACTAAACTTTTTGCTAAGATCCTGGCCAATAGATTGCTTCCGCATATCCCGAACCTTGTTCATAGAGATCAGGCAGGCTTTGTACCTCTCTGAGAACCACGTGGCAATACCTTTCGGATGATAAACTTGATTCATGCAGCCAGAACTTTGAAGCATCCCTTTCTCTTGCTGTCTACTGACGCAGAGAAAGCATTAGATCGGGTCAACTGGTTTTTCATGCGATCCACCCTCGAACATATAGGTCTGCGATCCTCCATGATGAGCTGGATAATGTCTCTTCACTACAACCCCACAGCCACAGTTAAGGTTAACAACACAAGATCCGACTTCTTTTCATACTCACCTTGGAGCCTTTTCTGTGTACGGTGAGGGCAGACACTGGTGCTGCCAGTTGTCAAAAAGTTTCAGGGGCCTACAAGGTAGCAGCGTTTGCGGACGATCTGATCTTCTTCCTAACTAAACTGCTTACATCTCTCCCGAAGCTACTTCAATCTCTGAGAGAATACGGTGCACTCTCCTTTTTCCAAATTAACATGTCTAAGTCTTCCATCCTCAATATCACAGGGGACAGGGACATGGTCAAATCTTAGCGATCAGCCTTCCCCCTCCACTGGGCGACAGACTCTACATTATTTAGATGTCAACACTACCTCCGACCCCTCTAACTGTACTCTGCAAATTTTGCTCCGTTACTTGTTAAGACCAAAGCAGATCTTCTACACTGGCACTCACTCACATTAACATGGTTTGGCCAGTGTAATGCCCCTAAGATGACCCTATTTCCTAGGATATTGTACCTGATGCAAGCACTTCCCATCCGCCTGCCCCTAACGTTCTTTAAACGCGTGAGCTCTATGTTTAGGGATTTTGTCTGGTCCCATCGCAGGTCTCGCCTCAGGCTGCCACTTCACCATCTGCCAAAAAGCAGGGGGGGAGTAGGCCTCCCAGATGTGAGGGCCTACTATAGAGCCACACATCTCACCAGACTGGTGGACTGGCATTGCCATGAGGACGCAAAACATTGGGTAGCCATGGAAATAGAAAACTCCAATGGCACGGCTAAGAGCTGGCCGTGGATTGCCTCACCTTTACCTAAGGCTCTGGTTGAGCATCCGACTCATGGCAGAACATTTCTGGTGGTCAGGGACGCCTTCCGACATTCTTCAGTGTCCCCGTTACCCTCCCCAATGGTGCCGGTTCTTGGTAACCCGGATTTCCCGCCTGGCCTCCACAACCCCCACTTCCAGCGCTTGGTCGCAAGTGGGCATCTCCATCTTTGTGGCTTTTTGGGCCCGGACAGACAACTTTCTCCCCCCGGCAGGGACAGCGCTGACAGACCCTCCATTGGATTTCTGGAGTGGCATGCAACTCTGTAATTTTTTACATGGATGTCTATGGACCCTAAGTACATCAGCTCACGGAGCTGTAACAGATGTGTAGGCAAGGGGAGCCGGTTCTCCACAGCCTTTCAGTAATCTACGCATCTTTACGCCGTAATTTCTATCTAAATGGGAAATCTGGCTTAGGCACCCAGTTTACTGACTCCCAGAAGGAGAAGATCCTTCATTTCACCCAAAAGTCCTCTATAGCCACCAGAGACATGCTACATTGCACCGGTTCCACCCTCAAGTCTCTAATCTATGTTGGCGATGTGGCAATGCAGAGGGACTGATGCTACACATTTTTTGGGATTGTCCTAAACGTGGCCCTTTTTGGCACGAGGTGATCAGCACAATCAAGTACCTGACCAATGTTGACTTGGAGGGTAACCCTGCCGCTTGCCTGCTTCACCTTTCAGAGAGGCCGATTAAGAAATACAAGTCCCCCCGACGATCTACTGAACACTGCCAAGGCCTGCATCCCCCTGTGCTGAAGATCAGAG
>BLSH010109877.1:166212-176686 GCA_018402905.1 Glandirana rugosa
GACAACTGACAGAGTGTTGAAGAGAACCATCAGGATCACCAGCAGGAGGAAGGAGGTTCTGATTCCTCTATATAGATCTTTAGTGAGACCTAACTTAGAATACTGTGTCCAGTTCTGGAGACCTCACTTACAAAAAGATATTGATAAGATAGAACGTGTTCAGAGACGGGTAACAAAAATGGTGAAAGGTCTGGGGCATAAAACATATCAAGAGTGACTTCCGGAACTTAATATGTACAGTCTGGAGGAAAGAAGGGAGAGGGGAGACATTGATTGAAACCTTTAAATACATCAAGGGGGTGAATAAGGTTCAGGGGGGCAGTCTTTTCAATATGAAACCAAAATCAAGAACACGGGGACCTCAAACTAACTGGAGGGAAGTTCAAAACTAATCTTAGAAAGTATTATTTTACTGAAAGGGTGGTTGATGATTGAAATAAACTACCAAGAGAAGTTGTGAGACAGTCAACAGTAAATGGCTGCAAACATGCTTGGGATAAACATAAATCTATTGTCAGACAACAAGGTTAATGTGAAAAAAAAACCCAAAAAATAAATGAATAAATAAAAAGGGGCAGACTCAATGGACTACTCAGTCTTTTTCTGCCATCACTTTTTTATGTTTCTATGTTTCTATAAAAAAAAAGGATGCAATTTCTTCCCACAAATAGAGCTTTATTTTGGTGGTATTTGATCACCTCTGGGGTTTTTATTTTTTGTGCTATAAATAAAAAAGATACCGACAATTTTGAAAAAAAAAAAACAAACAATATTTTTTACTTTCTGCTGTAAAATATATCCAATATAATTTTTTGAAAAAATCTAATTTCTTCATAAATTTAGGCCAATATGTATTCTGCGACATATTTTTGGTATAAAAAATCCCAATAAGGGTATATTGATTGGTTTGCACAAAGATATAGCGTCTACACCATGGGTTCTAAACAAAGGGCCAGTTTACTTTCCTTCAAATGTTAGGGGTGCCAGACTGTGGCCATTGAAAGTAGAAAATGTCCCCCATCATTAGTGTCATTGGGAGGAACTGTGCCCCATCGTTGGTATCACTGAGAGGAACTGTGCCCCATCGTTGGTATCACTGAGAGGAACTGTGCCCCTTAGTTGGTGTCCTTGGGAGGAACTGTGCCCCATCATTGGTATCACTGGGAGGAACTGTGCCCCTTAGTTGGTGTCCTTGGGAGGAACTGTGCCCCATCATTGGTATCACTGGGAGGAACAGTGCCCCACCATTGGTGTCCTTGGGAGGAACTGTGCCCCATCTTTGGTGTCAATATGGGGAATTATGCCCTAATGTTGGTGTCAGAAGATGAAATATTGCCCCAAGGGCTGAATTAAAGCAAAGGACAGCAGTTTGGAGACCACTGGTCTATATTATGGTATATAAACTAGAATGTTTTTTTTTTACGTGGCTTATATCGGGACTCCAGGATAGCAGGGTCAGTGCTAAAAATATGCACTGTCACTGTACTAATGACACTGGCTGGGAAGGGGTTAAATATCGGGGGGAGATCAAAGGGTTAACTGTATGCCTAGCCAGTGTTTGTGTGTACTTTGTGAAGTGCTTTTACTAAGGGAAGGGATTGATTATATTCCCTGTAGGGATCCAAAATCAATCACTGCTGACAGAACAGAGCTCTGCCTTGTTTATATAGTGCCCCCATAGTGAATAGGTGCTTAGAGTATATATTTGTAATAGGAGAGGCACATTTATTCAGGCCTTGTTGATGTGCAGGCATGATTGTTTTGATTTGGGCAGGGGAGTGGCCCAGGAAAAGCTGGCGACTGCAAGAAGGAACACCCCTTGGTCACTCCTCCGCTTTCTTCAGAACACTCTGGGAAAGGGGATGGACAGAGGTGGTGAGGCTTTCTGAAGTATGCTAAGGAGCCCTGACAAATCACCCAACCTGGATTGGCAGAGGGCAGGACTGCTTAAATACTGTGAACTGCCAGTGGGAGGGAGGAGAGTGTCAGGTGGAAGAGCTGAAGATGTAGCAGGTGTTGTGGAGGCCCAGAGGGAACCCCCAGTCTGGGGTAGTGACCTTGGGCCTGGAGGCTCGGGAAGTGGAAAGAACCCCTCTTATAACACACGGAGGAGTTCTGACCAAGGAGCAGGAGAGCAACAGAGAGGCTACAGGAAAAGGGCTCTGCAAAAGATCCACCGGTGTTGGTGAGTGACACACCCTGGGAGCTGGAGGAAGTAGACTGAAGCAGCCTAAGAGGATACAGTGGAGAGTCTGAGGAGGTCACAGGAACCAGTCAGGGAAGTGATGTCACTGGGCAGTGGAGAAGGCCAGAGCAGCCAGGAGGGCTAAGGTGGCCTGGAGGAGGATGGGCTGGGAGCAGTAGTCCATCAACCCTAGCTAGCACAAACATACTCAGCTACACTTTGAGGGCCCATGGCCCTTGCCTGTAATGGGTGGTCCAGAGGTCCTGCCAGCATAAACGCAGGCCTCACCATGTGCTAGCTAGGCCAGAACCAAGTGTGTGCAGAAGAGAGGAACCTGGAGGAAAGTGAGAATTGAAGCAAGTCTGTGTTGGAGGAAGAAGGAGTGTATATATGAAGGTGTATATAGCAGATCCCGTGTTCTTGATCCATTGGGTATCCCACAGTCATCCCTACCCCATCCAAGTTTTATCCCCTAATAAAACAAAAAAACAAAGTACCGGCCCGTTCCGTGACTCCGGATGAAAGGAAATGTGTGATTGAGGGCAGAGTGATAGGTGGACCACAGCAACCAGCCACCCCTAAGGGGGACCTTGGCTACATTTACATATGCAGATCTCCATTCTGAGTCTCTGCCCAACCATTGGCGGGGGCCGGTGGACATCCATTGCCTGGCACCCACAGATCGGCTTCTGCTGTGAGTAATCACAGCAAAAGCACCCGCAACCGGTGTGCAGGAGCCGCTGCAGGGCTTCGTTCTAAAGTAAGTATTTCTAATCCATGGATTAGACTTGTTTTTCCAGCACATCCCACAGATGCTTAATTGGATTGAGATCTGGAGAATTTGGAGGCCAAGTCAACATCCTGAACTTGTTGTTGTGTTCCTCAAACCATTCTTGAACTCATCAGACCAGGTCACCTTCTTTTATCACTCCGTAGTCCAGTTCTGATACTCACGTGCCCTTTGTAGATGCTTTTGGCTGTGGACACTGGTCAACATGGGCACCCTGACCATTGTGTTCTGACACCTTTCTATCAGAGCCATCATGAACTTTTTCAGCAATTTGAGCTCTAGTAGCTCTTCTATTGGATCAGACTACACAGGTCAGCCTTTGTTCCCCAAGTACATGAGTGAGCCTTGACCGCCCATAGCCCTGTCTCCAGTTCACTGGTTTTCCTTCCTTGGATCACTTTTGGTAAGTCCTGACCACTACAGACCAGGAACATCCCACAACAGCTGCAGTTTTGTAGTTGCTCTAACCCATTTATCTAGCCATTACAATTTGGCCCTTGTCAAAGTCGCTTAAATCTTTACACTTGCCCATTTTTTTCTGCATTCAACACATTGGCTTCAGATCATCAAAATCATGCTTCAAATCATGTTGACATTTTACCAAATTTTTAAAACATATTGAAGTTGGGTATCTAACAGTCTTCAGACTTTTCCAATGAAACCTTGTGGCATTATTTCCTTTTTCTGTGTTCCAAAATTATGATAATATAAGTTTCCAGATATGTGCAAACATTCTCTTCTTTTTTCCACAAAACGAAAATGGAACTCAACTTTAGTAGACATTTTTGCAGATTGCATTATGCATTGTTTCAGTAACTGTGAGGTTTGCGCATACTTACAGAGAGAACACAACGCAACAGAAACAGAGCAGCAAACGTGTTAGCATGCAGATCACAGGGAAACATATTGGCAAAAAAACACTTCTACAAAAGTTTCAAAATCAAACGCAGATGAATCACAACTGAAAATTTCCATCTTTTTTTTTTTTTTTTACAGTTTATTAAACTCAAACAGTTGTACTTAAAAAATAATGTGCTATGAACAATTAAAAGGAGTATACAAATGGGTCTACTTATAAAACATTTATTGTAGGAGTGTCACAAGCATTTGTCCAGGCTGCACACATTTTTCCCAATAATCCTAATACTATGTCTTCCTATGATCATCAGCTCCATCTAGTGGCCAAAATGCTGTATATGTTTGTGTAAAATCTCAATCAGAAAATATACCACAATTTGGCTACTAAATGGAGCTGATGATCATTGGAAGTACAGGCGGTCCCCGGGTTACAAACAAGATAGGGACTGTAGGTTTGTTCATAAGTCGAATTTGTTTGTAAGTCGGAACAGGTGCATTTTTTAAATGTAGCTTCAGCCAAAACAAATATTTTTAAGCTTTTTGGATAGCATAGGGAAGGGGTAACACCCCTGTGATGTTTGTTTTGTTGTCTATGTTTCTGTTCAGAAGATTTCATATCACTTCCTGTCCCAATGATAATTGGATTTTGAAAACTTTGAGGTGTTGTGGAAATAAACCTTGGTGATAAACCATCAATGGAGACACCTTTTTCACATAATAACCCTTACAGGAGTGAATTTCCCTTCCTAGGGGGAGATTTCCTCTCACTTCCGGTTGTCTCCCTCCGTTTGTAAGTAGGAGTTCATAAGTCAGATGTTCATAACTAGGGGACTGCCTGTAATAGGGTTTAATTGCCTAAACTGGAGAGTGCAAAATCTGGTGCAGCTCTGCATAGAAACCAATCAGCGTCCAGGTTTTTTTTTTTTGGCAAAGCTTAATTGAACAAACGGAAAGTAGAAGCTGACAATGCACAGCTGCACCAGATTTTGCACTTTTTGGTTTTAGTAAATCAACCCCATGGTATTAAAGGATATATGGAAAAAAAATGTGCAGGCTGGAGGAATGCTTGTGACCTTTGCCCAATGATTGTTTCATGAATGGAGCCCAATGTCTGGATACAGATAATCAGATATGTACAGTAATGGGAAACAGAAACTTTGATAGTTTCACGTAAGTTTTGTTACACACACTAAGTACACAGTACAAAAGGCAGTCATCTGTTAATTGTGACAATAATGTCTTTTGGATCAGGATAATGACCATCTTTAGCACATAGCAGAAGCTAAAATTGGGAAATCTACCCAAAATAAAAGACAAACCAAAAATGGTACTAATAAAAATTAAAATGTGTTAAAAATCCCTTTGCCATTCCAACCCACTATGTTGAATCTGTGAAATGAAAAATGCCCATTTTCAAAGCTAATATGCAATTCATACAAGATCCTTAATCTAAGCAAGTAGATTGGCTGGCCAGGAAAGGGGGAAACAAGCGTGTGCCCCCCCCTTCCTGAACCATACCAGACAACATGCCTTCAACATGGGAGGGGTGTCTTGCCATGGGACATGCTTTGTTCGTATTTCGTGTCTGAGGTTTACAGCCTTAGTTCACTCGGGTAAAAGGTGAACAGAGGCGGCCCATAAATTAAGGGGGCAGGGGTGCAACCTCCCCTTTCCTTTGCCGCCACCACCCCCTTGTCACGGTCTGGAGCAGGCTCGGAGGCCAGTCGCTGTAGCAGCGGAGCAGATATTCACGCAGGTCCCCTGGTTGATGTCACGGGTAATTCTGAGATGCAGGGTCTAATTACCAACCGGTATTCACTTGCGCTCCTGATGGTGGAGATGGACTTTGCTGCGTGTTAGTACCAGGTCGCGGTCCTCAGGATAGCCCCACCAGAAGCACCTGATTAGAGCCAGAGGCGCTAATAGGCTTCAAAATATGGTGGGCTCTGGACGCAGAGCCTTGTGCTCGGAGCACACCCAGGTGTGTTAGAATAGCCAATGAATATCTCCTATCCGTCAATGAGGAAGCACTGATCTGAAACCCATTACCCGATTGACCAAAAGGACAGGCGATCCTATTGGACACCTAGGAGGAGGAGGAGGGAGATGCACGGTGGAAGCCACCATGATCCATAGGTAGAGGAAGGAAGAAAGCTGCTGCCCGTCGGCCGCTTCCTAGATGGGGTAAGTGCGGGGCTTTGATGTCCTGACCATCCTCCCGGAGGGGTTGCTGCTGACCGACGGGGGGGGGGGGGGGGTTATGTTTGCTGCCCCCTCAAAATGAAAAAACACCAGCTGCCACTGAAGGTGAACTAACCCTTTAACCCTTGCAGTAGGTGGGGAACCCTATTGCAAGGTTAATGTTTTCTGCCTGAAGTGGGGCTTTAATCACAAAAAAAGAGTTCTATTATTCTTTAAAAACTGTACACAGTTGCACATCAAAAAATAAAAAATACAGTTGATGGAGAAGATAAAAGGCCCAGTGGTGTGTTTTATCATGACAGATTTATAAACCATGAAAAAATAAATGTTTTCAAATACAATTATTCTATAAGAGATGTTGCTGCGATAACTCCATCGTCAGGGATCACCAAGTCTTTGAAATCTATCATTTTAGCACGGCTGGAAATACAAAGGCAGCTGAAGTGTAGACGGGGGATCACATGACCTCTAAGAAAAATCGACTTCACTTTGGAACAGCGAGATTAGTTCAGAAAGATGCTGGTGATGGAGGATAGCGGTTTAGCGCGAGGAAAACAATGAGAGGTAATCATCTATGTAATAGAAGTTGCTGAAGCATTTGTTAGAATTTTCGAGTGATCTAAGAAAATGGGATCCAGACAAATCTAGACATGAAACAAATACGGGGGCCATAAACTTTTCTTAACTCC
Organism: Glandirana rugosa; assembly: GCA_018402905.1. Lineage (NCBI taxonomy): Eukaryota > Metazoa > Chordata > Amphibia > Anura > Ranidae > Glandirana > Glandirana rugosa. Next base: position 172,937 of record BLSH010109877.1, read on the forward strand.
CGGATTACAGGGGCGGCAGCTAAAGAGTCGCTGACAGACGTATTCAAATACGACGGCTGAAACGTTTCCTCGGTTGGCACAGATACGCTTAGTTATGCTGACAATAAAACTGTTAATTACATGGTCACCGTGCCAGTATTTCACTTAGCGTTAATAGGAGCTTTCAGCAGCTAGGTACATTTAGGATTGACGGAGAGGACTGGAGCACAGCCCTAGCATTATCTACCTGAGGACAGGCAATCGGAAATATATTACAGATGAACGTCATGTCGATATAAAAGACACAAATTAATGAGGCTCTATATTTATTACTCCATCATCCATAGGTAATTTTTTTTAATGCACACAATGTACAGTAGGTGCTTGAATTACACTTAATTAGCCTCCTGTACAGCAGAGCTTGCACTGAGAGAATAAGAAGCACACAAAGAAGTTACCAAGCATAATGCTTGCTCCCTCTAGTGCCCAGGATAGAGAGCACCACATCGCAGGGTACTGTCCAGTTGTATTTGGCCAAAGGACCACAGTTGCAAACACCAAAGTTCACCTAAAGCCCAACTCCAGGATATTAGCAAAACCTCTCCAACCCACGTCTAACTAACTCCTGGTATGAAGAAAAAAATGTTCCTGTAGCGCTACCCCCTGAAGGGGCTGCTGTAGATTTAAGAGGTTCCTGCCCAGAGCAGTTCACACAGCAACAGTCCTCTCACTCCAGTTCAATAAACAATCTAGGGCAAAGGTCTCCAAACTTTCTAAGCAAGGGGCCAGTTTACTGTCCTGCAGACTATAGGGGGGCGGGTTGTGGCCAATGGGGGTAAGAAAATATACCAGATTCAGTGGGAATAAACAATGCAGTTGAGATAAAAAATTGCATAGCGCCTTTGGTCAATAGCAGAATAGTGCATACATATTTACTATTAATAGTAGGGAATAGTGTCCCATCATTAACATAAATGAGAGATATAGTGTCCCATCATTGGTAATAGTGAAAGGTATAGTGCCCCATCATTTGTATCAATGGGAGGAATAGTGCCCCATCATTGGCAATAGTGAAAGGTATAGTGCCCCATCATTGGTAATAGTGAAAGGTATAGTGCCCCATCATTTGTATCAATAGGAGGAATAGTGCCCCATCACTGGCAATAGTGAAAGGTATAGTGCCCCATCAATGGTATCAATAGGAGGAATAGTGCTCCATCATTGGTATCAGTGGGGAAAGTAGTGTCCCATCCATAGTGTCAGTGTGAAGAGTAGGGCCCCATCATTGGTGCCAGTGGGAGGAATAGTGCCCCATCGTTGGTATCAATTGCTAAAATTATGCCCCACTGTTGGTGTCAGTTGGAGGAATAATGCCTTTTATTAGAGAGGAATAGTGCCCCAAGGGCAGGATTAAAAACCCACAAAGTTTGACCCATGGGTCACCATTTGGAGACCTCTGATCTAGGGTATGTAATTTTAGAGTTGATTTGCTCATAGAACTGGTAGCTGGAGGGGATTTTGGGAGATGTGAGATATTCCCAAATGTCAGGGATTGTTAGAAGAGGACACTTCTCGCTTAGTAACTGTAGTACAAGCACAGGTAGACTGGAACAGTAGGATCAAGGCTGGGGACCATGAAGAAACTTCAAAACAGGTAAGGGTAGACTGGGAAAGTCTACAAGTTCAAGGCTGGGGACCATGAAGTAAGCTAAAGATCAGGCAAAGGTAGACTGGAGCAGTTCACAGGTTCACAGCTGGGGATCATGAACGGAGGTGCAGCACAGAAAAGAAGCTCTACTCAAAGGATCCTGACACCAGATTAGTCCATAGCTGCAGCTTTTTGTAGAGAAGTCCAACATTCAGTCCAAAGGGCTTTAGGGGCAGGCAGCCCTCCATCCTCTTTGCTCACAGATTCATTCCCTCAGGAAGGAAAAAAGACACTCTCCTTGGGGCTTAAGACTATTTAACAGCATCTAACCACCATCTGGACACACCTCCCCAGGGATTGGCTCGACCCTGGTCAATATTCAGGCTGGTCATTTGGACTCACCCTCCCTAAATACCAAAAACATCTTCTAGAGACGGGGGAAACAATCAAACTCAGTCTGTAAAGCCCTGAACAGACAAGACCAACCAACTAGTGCTCCCCTGATTACAGTAGGAGCCAACAACTCAATTTACCTAGCAACTTAACTAGGAAGGTGCTTAACCACTTAACGACCACCCGCTGTCATTTGACAGCGGTAGTCTGGCACGATAACGCAAACAGCTGTCACCTGATGGCGGCTGCAAGGTCGAGGATCGTGGGTGCGCGCTCACTGTGTAGAGGGGGAGCCAGGGAGCGGGTAGGGTGGACTCGATGACCGTCGGCTGCCTGCAATCGCTCCCCTGCAGTGACAGAAAGGGGACCGCTAATGTAAACTGACAGGGGAGTAGGAGTGTGATTGTATGTTCCCAGTATATGGGAGCAGCGATCACTCTCCTCCCCCAGTCAGCCCATCCCCCATATATTTAGAAACACAAAGCAGGGAACACAGTTAACCCCTCGATTGCCCTCTAATGTTAACTCTTTCCCTGCCAAAAACATTTACACAGTAATCAGTGCATTTTCATAGCACTGCTTGCTGTATAAATGCCAATGGTCCCAAAAAAGTGTCAAAAGTGTCCGAAATGTCTGCCACAATGTCGCAGTCCCACTGAAAATGGCAGATCGCCACCATTACTAATAAAAAATAAAAAAATAAATAAGAACCCCATAAATAAATTCTCCTTGTTTGTAAACGTGGCAACTTTTGCGCAAACCAATCAATATATGCCTATTGCAATTTTCTTTACCAAAACTATGAGGAAGAGTATAAATTGGCCAAAACCGATGAATAAATTATTATTTTTTATATATATATATATATTTTTATATGTATTTTAGCAAAAAGTAAAAAATATTGATTTTTTTTTCAAAATTGTCACATTTGGTTGTTTATAGCGCAAAAAATAAAAACCGCAGAGGTGATAAAATACCACCAACAGAAAGCTCAATTTGTGGGGAAAATAGGATATATATTGTGTTTGGGTACAACGTCGCACAACCGTGCAATTCTCAGTTAAAGGGACGAGGTACCGAATCACAAAAAGTGCTCTGGTCATAGGGGGGAAATCCTTCCGGGGCTGAAGTGGTTAATGCCCATTTTAATTAAAGCCTAGGTCTACCTAATACAAAGGAAAATCAGCACAAGGCGTATTACTTACCTCCAGTGAGATGTCTGCCTTGTCGTGCTGTATCCTCCTTTTGCCAACCCTACCCCCGCCACTGTACCAGGTGAAAACAGATGGAAAGAAAGCCTAAAAAAAAAAATGAATGCAGCCACCATATCTAATGATTGGTAAGCTGTAATATAATGCATGTTTGGTTTTGGGTTTAATGCTGCTTTAAAGGATAAGTTCACTTTTGGGAACATGTTACCAGCGGCGGCTGGTGTGGGAGGGGCGCTGGGGCGCCGCCTCCCCGCCGGCAAAAGACGGAAAAAAAAAAAGTCAACCCCGCCCACCTACAGGTGGCGCCGGTACATTGAAAAGTGGACCATGTCACCGCCCCCATCCCAACCGTTTTCCTCCTATGTCGTGCTGTTCCGTCTGTAGAGTGACCTCCATTCATTATGCGGAACACGACTAAAAGGAAACATAATCCATCTGGATCCGAAATTAATTTTACCCGTAATTGGTGAAGTCGGGGCCTTCCTAAAGGGGGGATACTGGTCTCGTGAAAAACACTAA
>BLSH010109877.1:186835-211782 GCA_018402905.1 Glandirana rugosa
CTAATTTCTGCTATCTGTCCTCAGAGCAACAGCACAGACAGCAGTAGTAAAGTATTCTATCTCAGGATGCAGGATCAGGTCTTAAAATGTCTCAAATCTGTCCCTCACGCAGTCAGCTACCTTTCCCTACACTAACCCAAGGAGCATGTGACTGCAGCACTGTGACTCCAGCTTATAAAGAGGCTGGGTCACATGATGCACTGGCCAATCGCAGCCATGCCATTAGTAGGCATGGCTGTGATGGCTTCTAAGGGCAAACCAGTGAAACACTTGTTGATTGGCTGCCCTGCAGCTTCTCAACACGTGGAGTAAAATAGCAGAACCCCGGACCGAACCCGAACAATTTTTGAAATGTCCGGGTCCGTGCCACGGACACCCGAAAGTTCGGTACGGACCCGAACGTTACAGTCCGGGTTCGCTCAACACTACTGATGAGTACTAATTGCCATCTCTGGTGAGCACTGGTTGGCATCCCTGAATTGGGCATGGGTGGGCATTGATTGCCACTTGTGGGCATCTGTGATGGGCCTGCACTGATAAATGATGCACTGATTATCAGTGCAGAGCTCCCCCCTGTCAGTAGAACCGCTGATCGGCTTTCCCCTACTCGTGTCTTCTCAGCGTGAATAGAGGAAAAGCCAATAAATGGCACTCCTGGTTACCATGTGATCAGCTGTGATTGGACACAGCTAATCACATGATAAAGAGCCTTATAGGCTTTGCAGCGCAGGTCCTCAGGCAATGCTTCCTCTCCAGCAATAGGAACAGTGAACAGCACAGTAGTAACATTAAGATGCAATATTATATAAGTGCAGTATTATATAAGTATATACAATATCTCACAATAGTGAGTACACCCCTAACATTTTTATAAATATTTTATTATATCTTTTCATGTGACAACACTGAAGAAATGACACTTTGCTACAATGTAAAGTAGTGAGTGCACAACTTGTATAACAGTGCAAATTTTCTGTCCCCTCAAAATAACACACAGCCATTAATGTCTAAACTGCTGGCAACAAAAGTGAGTACACCCCCAAGTGAAAATGTCCAAATTGGGCCCAAAGTGTCAATATCCTTTTCCACTCCTCCATGATGACCTCACAGAGCTGGTGGATGTTAGAGACCTTGCGCCCCTCCACCTTCTGTTTGAGGATGCCCCACAGATGCTCAATAGGGTTTAGGTTTGGAGACATGCTTGGCCAGTCCATCACCATTATCCTCAGCTTCTTTAGCAAGGCAGCGGTCATCTTGGAGGTGTGTTTGGGGTCGTTATCATGTTGGAATACTGCCCTGCGGCCCAGTCTCCAAAGGGAGGGGATCATGCTCTGCTTCAGTATGTCACAGTACATGTTGGCATTCATGGTTCCCTCAATGAACTGTAGCTCCAGACCATCAAACTCCCAACACCATGCTTGACTGTGGGCAAGAAACACTTGTCTTAGTACTTCTCACCTGGCTCCCACCACACACGCTTGACACCATCTGAACCAAATAAGTTTATCTTGGTCTCATCAGACCACAGGACATGGTTCCAGTAATCCATGTCCTTCAGCTGCTTGTCTTCAGCAAACTGTTTGCTGACTTTTTTGTGCATCATCTTTAGAAGAGGCTGCCTTCTGGGATGACAGCCATGCAGACCAATTTGATGCAGTGTGCGGCGTATGGTCTAAGCACTCCTTTAACCTCTGCAGCAATGCTGGCAGCACTCATACGTCTATTTCCCAAAGACAACCTCTGGATATGACGCTGAGCATGTGCACTCAACCTCTTTGGTTGACCATGGCGAGGCCTGTTCTGAGTGGAACCTGTCCTGTTAAACTGATGTATGGTCTTGGCCACCATGCTGCAACTCAGTTTCAGGGTCTTGGAAATCTTCTTATAGCCTAGGCCATCTTTATATAGAGCAACAATTCTTTTTTTCAGATCCTCAGAGAGTTCTTTGCCATGAGGTGCCATGTTGAGCTTCCAGTGACCAGTATGAGAGAGTGAGAGTGATAACACCAAATTTAACACACCTGCTCCCCATTCACACCTGAGACCTTGTAACACTAACGTATCACATGACACCGGGGAGGGAAAATGGCTAATTTTTCACTTAGGGGTGTACTCACTTTTGTTGCCAGCGGTTTAGACATTAATGGCTGTGTGTTGAGTTATTTTGAGAGAACAGCAAATTTACACTTAAATATGAATTTATATTTTCCACTGAAATTACACAATTGTCCTCCCTTTTATCTAATTGTTAACATTAATGAGGGAGACAAAAAAAAGTTTCCCAACTGTCTGTGGTTTATTAGAATCCTGTTTTGCATTTAATATTATCATCACTTTATAAAAGTCCACTTCAAAATCATGTAAAACAGTTTACAAAGGTTTTGATTACCACTAGCAGAAGAAAACAAGATTTGCATAATAATTTCTAAATGTTCTTCTTGATGACTAATGCATGAGCTCTACTGCTGTTATCATAACCACTTTTTTTTTTGTTGTAAATCCATAATCAACTAAAAACAATTCAATAAGAGAACGTTCCCCAAACATCATCTTCAAGATTGTCGAACAATCAAGTGTTTTGGAAGAATGTTAACTCCAAAATGGGATTTAGTTTATATACCAGACAGGCGTGCCTGATTATCATGCAAAACGCTTGGTGACCTTGCTGCGCTGTGGAGGTATTAAATGTCATTTCCACAATGGTAACCCGTTCTATTCCTTTACACTATGCTAGCTGTTCCCAAACAATGTGGGCAATGTGGGAATTGTAGTTCACCAGCAACATAATTAACCCCTTCGTGCCCAAGGGTAAAACAAATCTTAAAGGGGTTGTAAAGTCAGAAGTTTTTTAATCTTAATTCTTTGCATTAAGATAACAAGCCTTCTGTGTGCAGCAGCCCCCCTAATGCTTACCTGATGTCCATCTAGATCAGTGGTTCTCAACTCCGGTCCTCAGGACCCACCAACAGGCCAGATTTTAAATATTACCTTGGGGAGATGCAGACTAGAATACTGCAATCACTGAGCAGCAAATATCACCTGTGATGTATTTCAGTTATCCTGCAAACCTGGCCTGTTAGTAAGTCCCGAGGACAGGAGTTGAGAACCACTGATCTAGACCCAGCGATGTTGCAGGAATGTCTCGGCTACCTGGGGCTACTCTCCTCATTGGCTCTTGATTCTGTCAATCAAAGTTAGCCAGCCATTGAGGAGAGAAAGGGGGCGGGGCCGGACCATAGCTCCGTGTCTGAAAGGACGCAGGGAGCTGTGGCTCGGCTCAGGTGCCCCCATAGCAAACATGCTTGCTGTGGGGGCACTTAAAGCGGAGTTCCACCCAGAATTTTTTATTTTTTTTTGCCATCCACTCTTTTAATACTAAATAGATGTAACCTTTGTGTTTCCTTACTTTCAAACCGCCTAGTAATTCCATGTATTTTTTACTCACAATTTTGTTTCTCTCACTGCTGGACTTTTCCATTTTAGGTGAGGGCATCTGAAGCCCATCCGTAGTCTCCTGGCATCGCTTCCTGAAAGAAGTGCATGGGGGTAACCATCATGCACTCCTCAATCTCAGTCCACCTTAAATCGTGTCATTTCCTGTCCGGAAATAACACGATTTTACAGTACAGAGAAGCCCACTGACTCCTGGGAAATGGTGAGTCACATCTCCCAGGAGGCCAGATGAAGCAGGAAGTGAGGAGAAGAGCCTAGGACCTAAAAGGGGCAGATTACAGAGACCACCTAGCAACAAGCGACTTAGGGTGAGTATCATTTTTTTTCCTCTTAAGGTAAGTCTATATAGGCAAAAGACTTGAATGATGTAAAAAAAAAAAATCTGGGTGGAACTCCGCTTTAACAGGAGGGAGGAGCCAGGAGCAGCGAAGAGGGACCCATGAAGAGGAGGATCTGGGCTGCTTTGTGCAAATCTACTGCTACAGAGGAAAGTATAACAAGTTTGTTAAACTTAACAAAAAAAAAAGACTTTACAATCACTTTAATGCCTAAGCCCAATTTTTCAACTTCGACATGTGTTAGTAAAATTGTACATACCATCACAACTACTTTGAATATCCAGATGGATTATACCTTGTTTTTTCAGAACAAATTGGGCTTTCATATTGTGGTAAATGGTAATGGATACCTCTTGATTTTTTTTTTATTACCTAAGGAAAACTGTCCCAAAAAAACATTTTTATTTCACTGTATTTTCTTGCTACCACCATAACCAGACTTTGCATGGCAGCACCTTCCACTGTCCTCTCCTGCCCCTGGTCAGGACACCCCTGTGGTTTGTACGAAAGTCCTTTCCACTCCCGAGCTCCAACCCAAGGTCACCCCCCCCCCCCCCCCAGACTGGGGACTCCCCCAAATGCCACGACAGCTAGCACTCCATCTCCAATTCTTCCACCCAAACTCTCCTCCCCAACTGGGCTGACCCCAGGTATTTAAGGAGGCCTGCCCCCTGCCCATCCAGGTTGGGGATTGGTCAGGACTCCTGTGAATACCCCAGACAGCTCCACCTCTCTTCCCCTCCTCTTCTTCCAGCACCTTCTCAAAGCAAGAGGGAGGTAACCGAGAAGTGACACTGCCTGTGAGTCACCAGCTGCTACTCTAGGCCACTCCCAGCCCACACAAATGAAAACAAACAGGAAGCTAGGCCTGCTTAAATGTACCTGCTCTGACAAAAATCTTATACTCTAGCACCTACATAGGTAGAGGGTGCTACATGTACATTTTGTTTGTTTTCTCCTGCCTAAAACACACCGACACTGACACTGATACTAATTTAACAAAAAAAAAATCCTGTCAAAAAAACCCCCCTAACCTTTGACCCTGGCCTTGACCTTGACCCTGACCTTGGCCCAAATGATAACCCTGGGGCTGACCTAGATCAAATCTTAATCTAGGTATTTTTTTATTTTTATTTTTTTTATTATTATTATTTATTTTTTCTACACACACTTTTTTATCTATCTCTGCAAGGACAGAGAAAGATACACTGTATCTTTCTCGTCCATTCACAAAGACAGAAAACACACGAGTGGACTTCACAATGACCGATCACTGTTATAGCCAATAGAGGCTATCACAATGATCAGGTGACCTGGAATTTAACGTTCAATCCCGATCATTAGAATGAGGCCCATGGCCTGGGAGCTTGCCCAGCACAAAGGGAGATACGCAAATATGCGACCTCGTGGAAAAAAGCCCAGTGCAGCAAGGCTGTATATTTGCGTACGGTCGGCATGAAGGGGTTAAGCTTTTTTTGACACTTGAGTGTGACATATTTAGGCAGTTTTTCTTTGTGCATTTTTATGCTTTTTTGTGTATTTTTAGGAGCGATGTGCTTGAGAGGAGCTTCTAGGGGGCAGGATCATGTCTTTTTCTGCCCTATAGACTTTTATTAGGGAAGTGACTGAAAAACACCTTAATGGCCAAAATGGTATTAATCCTAAAACCAAAAATGTAATATAATGCAGCTTATCAATCATTAGATGTGGTGGCTGTGTTAGTTTTCTTTTTTTTTTTTTTGGTTAAAAGCTGTTTTTCCTCTGTTTTCACCTGGTGATCTGGTTAGTAACACACCTCCTCTATTAGAGCGCCTCCACTCTGGATGAAAGAGGAACAGCGGGTGACTTTGGACAGCAGCGTTGTCTCCAGAGAGATGAATGTTCAATGTACTAGCAGATTTAGACAAACTAACAAACTGAAGTCAAACTCCAGCTCATACCTTATAAGCAATTACAGCAAACATTTTTTTTTCCCTGTTGGGATAAAGATTTTATGTAAATGAATAAAAGCTGATCATTGTAAGCTCCCCTGTCAGCGCTAAATGGTTTGTCTCATCTCTGTAACTGGTACATCTGCAGAAGAGCTTGTTCTTTTGAAAAACAACAGACTTGTTGGACAGATCACCAGGTAAAAACAAAAGAAAGCCTAAAAAAAGAATAGTAATGCAGCAATCACATCTAAGAATTGCTAAGTTGAAATACAGTATAATAAACATTTGCTTTTGGGTTTAAGATTGCTTTAAGCCCCAATTCACACAGGTGCAAAGTGTGTGATGTGCCATAGAGCAGGGGTCCCCAACCCCCGGGCTGTGGACTGCTACTGGTCCGTGGCCTGTTGATGACCAGACCACACTGCAGCAGATGAGCAGCGACCGCAGTCCAGACAGGACTATCAAAGACCGCAGTCACCGCTCACCTCCTGCTGTGAGGCCTTGCCTCTCAGCCTGTGTGTCCTCTTCCGCTCAGCAGCCAATGTCATCCTATAAGCAGAGCAGGGGGCGGGGGTAGCTGGAGATCTGCACAGAGAGCAGGAGTCTTTTTTTATATTTCTTTTCAATATTTTTATTGAAGTTTGTTGTACATAACAGAGTAATTTATGTAGAAAATTTTTCAAAACCCTACCGACAATAGTCAAATAAAGAGTACAAATTTATATCAGTAGTGCATACAGAAAAGGGGAAGTAGACCAATCATTTATGAACATAAAAGAGGCGTGGTAAGGATCGAGGTAAATAAACTTGGGAATCTAACAGGCTAACAGGAAGAGCATCAAGTCGTTAGAGTCACAGAAGTCAATTATAATAGCTAATGAGTACAGAGTGTAGATTAAGTCGACCATCGGCAGAGACCTTGTAACTAAATTGGTGCCCTCCAGTTCAGGCCCTACGGGTATGGTAACCCTCTTTAAGATCACTTTTAGGCGATTCTGCACTGGAGATACCCTGATGGAGAGCCCCCAGACCCCCGGCACCCCCGATGGGAACAAGCTGTGCCGAGAGCTGAGGACTTCCCACCCCCACAGCACCCCCCTAGAGGGTCACAATATCCAAACAAATCCTATAATTGTCTCCGCCGGGTCGACATAAGAGCCACTATGGATGCCTTAACCCTCAATCTTATGTTTGCGATCCCCACCACCCTCAGGAACATAGTGGTGGCGGTAAGCATAATGACGAAGATAAAGAAAGGAAAGGAATAAGGAAAGAAGAAGATAAGGGGAGGAATGCCTTAGAGAGAGTGGGTGTAGCAAGATAGCTGTTGACTCTATCATTTGCTCATAGATTTTGGTTGCCTGGAATGCCTGGAGTTAGAGAAACTCCCACAAAGGTCGCCCACGGTTCCCAAATCAGCTCGAATTTGTGCAGATTATCTGTTAGGATGCTAGCTAACCTTTCTTGTGTCATTAGCCAGGAGGTTTTCCGGATAGCAGCTTTTAGGGAAACCCGTTCTTGTTTCCATGCCCTTGCTATTGTAACCTTGGCTCCCAATAATATAAAATGAATTAATTTCCTGTTGGTTTTCGTGGCGTTGGGGATGTAATCATTTAAAAGGGCAATAGTACCTTTCACTCAGTTATTCAGGGTTGAGTCTAGACGTCTGTTCGCCTAGCTCATCAACAATAGAGTGCTACCTCAGTCTACCTGTGATGCATTTTACAGCCTTGTTTATTGAAGTCACTTCCACACCCGTTAGGTGGGAGCGGAAGGCGGGGGGGTGGGGCAGAGGACACAGCTTGTCCCCGATCGGGGTGTTCTCTGCCGGACCCCTCCACACGGTGGGCTTGGCTACACAGTCCCTCCCCGCTCTCCAGCAGGACATTCCCTAAGGTGACTCATATATGTTCTCCTCAGGTGTCTGAGAAATCCACTCCACTAAAGTCTTTGTGTGTTTCACCCGAAGCCCTCGATGCCTATACAGTAGGTTCATTCACTATCAAAATTTTTGTTTTAAACTACGGTGTGAAATCTCCAGAGGTAGGGTGCTCCGGGAGGGTCGGAACTCAATACTCCCTTTAAACTTGTGAGCCACCATTCTCCTGTCAGCATCTGTAGTTGGCTGGAAGACTGGGATGATTCCGGCTCTCCACGAAGCTTATCCGCCCTGGAAGCGGGACCCCCGCCATTAGGGAGACCGCAGAATCCATTTGGTAATGCCTTTATCCTGTTGTATGACTTATGGTTACCAAATACTATTGCTCAATGTTTGCAGTTTTAATGGCATCTCTGGAATTTTGTATGTACCAAATACACCAATAAAACTATTGAAATATAAAAGGGCAATAGTAGGGGACCTTGGTAGTTTGCATCCTGTTACCTTTTGAATAATACGGAATATTTCAGACCAGAAAGACTGTATTCTTGGGCACTCCCACCAAACATGGGCCATGGTGCCCTTAAGAAGACACCCCCTGAAGCATAGCGGGTCAGCAGTTGGATAGAATATAGTCAGTCTAGCTGGCGTGAGATACCATCTCATCATAACTTTTAAACTGGCTTCAGAGATAGTGGTGTTAGTCTTTTTTTATATTAACGAGCAGGTAATCATCTGCTTGTTAATCTGATAAGTTGGGCAGCTCCCGCCCTCTGTCCAGATCTACAGCTCCTCCCACCTCCAGCTCTGCTGATAGGATGACATCGGCGTTCAGGCAGAAGATGCGGGAGAGGACACACAGGCTGATAACTGCCTCTACCCTACAAAAGGTAGGCAGATGTTTACAGGGGTCACTGTGATGTTAGACAGGAAAGGGGGGAGGCATGACTGCAAGAGGCACTGTGATGGGGGGCTGTGATTGCTAGGGGTGCTGTAATGTAAAATGGCACTGTGATAGAAAGATAACTGTACTGTAAAGGAGCATTGTAATCATTACAGTGCCCATGTGCACTGCAGTCCCCTTTATATCACAGTGCCCCTTTACAGTGCCCTTTTACAGTGCAGTCACCATTACATTCATTTAAAAGTGACTCCACTGTAAAGGGGCACTGTAATGTAAAGGGGACCTGTGATGTGAAGGGGAACCGAAGACACTGTGGCACAGCTGGGGGCCAACTCTCCTCCCAGTCCCTGCAAAAATTGGCTGCCACTAAACCAGCCCCTGGTGCCTGAGAAGATTGGGGACTGCTGCTATAGAGGAGATTCTTTGGCGTAGGATCATGCCTTTTTAGCCCTATAGACTTTTATTAGGGGAGCGACTGAAAAACTCCTTCAAAGTGAAGTTAAACCTAAAAACAAAACTTATTATATTGCTTACCAATTTTTGATGCTTAGATGCAGTCATTATTTTTTTAGGCTTTTTTTCTTTTCTTTTCTCCTGGTGAACCCCAATATACTGCCAAAATCTAGCACAGGGGGCATGCGCAAGCACACACCAGCGTGCGCCACAGCGCACGTTTGTTCGCCTGTCCTTTTCCATTACGTATGTGCGCACGGGTGCAGGCATATTGGATGTTGGCTAGCATGCACGGTTTTTGGGTAAGTCTTCTCCGGCTTGTTCCCTGACAATGAGTTGCATGGTGTTGCTTGCAGTTGGTTGGCAGTTTCTAATGCTGATTTCCAGACAACTAGAGCATGGACAGAATTTGAAAATGACGCTATGTAACTATCAAAGTACACGTTTTATATAGCTGTTTATCGTTCATAGAGAGATTCTAGTGAACCTTAACATTACAAAACTATACAGCATCCTGTTTAATGTATTTAATACCACCAAATCTACAGCATTATTGGCAAACTGTTTGCAAGCAGCTGGCAGTTTGCCAATAATGCTATAGATTTGTTGCTGTAGATGTGTCTTGTTGTCTACTTGTATAGCTTCATGGTGATCAGGTAGCATCAAGGGGATCACCTATCTCCGGCTTCTAAGAAAAATAAAAAAAACTCTATACCAAGTTGTTTTTTAGCCCCTCCAAGGGGCTGTAAGAATGACAATAAATTATTCAGGTGCATGGAAGGATCTCCAGGCAAAGAAATACATTTTCATCAGCAGATATTTTGTAACACATAAACCCATAGTGTATATCCATTTCATTATTCCAGAGGATTTCCAAACTGAGATAGTTCAGGCAATTTTTCGCTCTAATCAAGAATCAATTTTGTTGGTTAATCCATCAGACTGATATACAAGACATACCAAAGAACATGACATTTGTCACTTATCTGCCATCTAGGAAGGCATCAAAACATTAAATTATGAATACTTTAAGTATTTTTCAAAATTAAATTGCTTCTGCAATGCAAAAACGTCAATGGCAAAGACATTTATAAGAGTTGGCGAGGCTGAATTTTATTACAAATCCCCCGCTATAACAAATTGGATCCATGCTTTGCTGGGGTTTTTTGCCTTCCTCTGTATCAATTGTGGGTGAAGGATTGTATATGGGATTGTATGGTTATATACTTTATATTATATATAATATATATATATATATATATATTTTTTTTTTTTTTGCTTGAATAAGATGGACTTGTGTCTTTTTTCAACCTGACTAACTATGTAATTCTGTTAGTTTTTCTTTTCAAAATGACTAAAGTAACTCATTGTGTGTTAGAAATAAGATGCACTTCAGAAAAAAAGGCAGATATAAAAGATACAAAATAAATAATTAAATTCTGTTAGAATTATTCCATCATTAATGCATTTTTAACCGTTTCACTTTTTACCCCCTTCCTGCCTAGACCAATTTTCACCAATTGCATGGTCAACACTGTACCCATATGAAATTGTTATCATTTTTTGAGACAGATGGAGCTTTCTTTGGTATGTAATCACCAATGGGCTTTTATTTTTGCTAAAAAAATTAAAAACACAGACAATTTTGAAAGAAAAATAATCCTGTTATAAAATGTTGCCAGTAATTTTTCTTTTTCACTGATGTGCTGATGAGGCTGCACTGATGTGCACTAATGAGCACTGATGGGCATTGATGGGCACTGATGAGGCTGCTCCGATGTGCATTGATGAGGCTGCACTGATGGGCACTGATAAGCTGGACTGATGGGCATTGATGAGGCTGCACTAATGTGCACTGATGAGGATGTACTGATGGCAATGATAAGCAGCACTGATGGGCACTGATGAGGCTGCACTGATGTGCACTAATGGGCACTGATAGGCTGCATTGATGTGTACTAATGGGAACTGATGAGGCTGCACTGATGTGCACTAATGGGCACTGATAAGGCTGCACCGATGTGTACTAATGGGCACTGATGAGGCTGCACTGATGGGTACTGATGAGGCTGTACTGATGGGCACTGATGAGGCTGCACTAATGGGCACTGATGAGGCTGCACTGATGGGTACTAATTAGGCTGCACTGATGTGCACTGATAGGCGGCACTGATGTGCACTGATGATGCGGCAGTGTTAGATGGCACTCATGGGCACTGATAAGCTGCACTGATGGGCATTGGCACTGATGAGGCTGCACTGATAATCAGCACCCTGTTATTGGCTCTCCTTTCCTCACACAGAGACAGTAGGGTTGATTTACTAAAGGCAAATAGATTGTGCAATTTGCAAAGTGCAGTTGCACTCGCCAGTTTCTCCAGGGCTTAGTAAATGAGCTGGAGTACTGTTGACGCCCATCATCCAATCATGCGCAAGTAAAAATGCTGTTTTTTTTTTTTTATTTCCTTGCACATGATTTTTTGAAAAGTGAGTCCTTACCCCATCACAGATTTTGCAAAGTGCACAGTCTATTTACCTTTAGTAAATCAACCCCAGTGTCATGAGGAAACGTCTGAGGAAAGGAATGCCAATAACCGGCAAATCTGTTTACATGTGACCGGCTGTGACTGGACACAACTGATCACATGGTAAAGGGCCACTGTGTCTTCATTAGTCACTGTTTAAAGACTGGTATATTGCGATCATATCCCCTCTTAAGCGTCACTTCTCCAGAGAGAAAAAGTTTAATGCCTCCGGCTCCCTTTTTAGCTACTTTGGACTCTCTCCACTTCAAGTTCACATCCTTCCTGAGTATTGGTGCCCAGAACTGGACGGCGTACTCAAGATGTGGCCAAACCAGAGATTTGTAACGTGGTAGAATTATAATTTATCTATTGAGTATACTGTATACCCTTTTTATTGCATGCTTTATTGCAGCTTGTCACTGCATGCTATTGCTGAGTCTCATCAATTCCCCAAGATTTTTTCCCCCTAAAAATACTTTGCATGCATATTTCTAGCCCCCAAGTGCATCACTTTACATTATTCAGTATTACATCTCATCTGCCACGTACCTGCCCTCCCCTTATTTTATCAAGGTCTTTTTTAAAATGTTCTATGTCCTGTTGTGCAGTGAAGACTTTCTAGGAAAAACAAGAGAAATTATTAGATTCTCCCATCCAAGCTAAACAGTGTATCACTGCCAACTATTGTATTCTAACAGCAGACACCCTCTGTTGTCAGAAGACTCCTGACTTTTCTCAATCAAATTTTGTCAAGCCGGGTGGTGCTGGAGAGCCATCCATGGCTCAGATTTTGGCCAATTCACAGGAATCAGCAGAATTTTAAACCATGTATGGCCAGCTTTGGTCTGGGTTGAAACAGACTAAGAGCTGCATAGTCCAAACTGGGCTACAAATGAGTCAGGAGGCTGAAAAGTTTGTCTTCCTGCATCAACTGGAAGTGACCCATGCAAGGGTAAACCTTTGAGTTTTGCTGCTGTGTTGAAAAGTATTCTGTTGAGTTGACTGAATACTTAAGAAGCTCTACCTGCAATATATATTGTGTACATAACATATATATACTATATTGCCAAAAGTATTGGGACACCTGCCTTTACACGCACATGAATTTTAATGTAGGGTTCAATATTGAGTTGGCCCACCCTTTGCAGCTATAACAGCTTCAACTCTTCTGGGAAGGCTGTCCACAAGGTTTAGGAGTGCCTATGGGAATGTTTGACCATTCTTCCAGAAGCACATTTGTGAGGTCAGGCACTGATGTTGGATGAGGAGGCCTGGCTCCTCTACCCCAAACTCGCTCATCCATGTCTTTATGGGCCTTGCTTTGTGCACTGGTCCAAATCATTTGGTGGAGGGGGGATTATGATGTGGGGTTGTTTTTCAGGGGTTGGGCTTGGCCCCTTAGTTCCAGCATACCAAGACATTTTGGACAATTTTATGCTCCCAAATTTGTGGGAACAGTTTGGGGATGGCCCCTTCCTCCAACATGACTGAGCACCAGTGCACAAAGCAAGGTCTATAAGGACACGGATGAGTGGGTTTGGGGTGGAGAAACTTAACTGACCTTTTAGGCAGGTGTGAAAAAATGCTGTAAATTAAGAATGTTTTCAGGATTAGAAGTGTTAATAGTTTATTTTTATCAATTAGCAAAATAGAAAGTAAATGAACAGAAGTGAAATGCAAATCAAATCAATATTTGGTGTGACCGCCCTTTGCCTTCAAAACAGCATTAATTCTTCTAGGTATACTTGCATACAGTTATTGAAGGAACTCGACAGCTTAGAGAACTAACCACAGATCTTCTGTGGATGTAGGCTGCCTCAAATCCTTCTTTTTCTTCATGTAATCACCAGACAGACTTGATGATGTTGAGATCAGGGCTCTTTGGGGGCCAAACCATCGCTTCCAGGACTCCTTGTTCTTCATTACACTGAAGATAGTTCTTAATGACATTGGCTGTATGTTTGGGGTCATTGTCCTGCTGCAGAATACATTTTGGGACAATCACACGCCTCCCTGATGGTATGGCATGATGATTAAGTATCTGCCTGCCTGTATTTCTCAGCATTGAGGATACCACTGATCCTGACCAAATCTCCAACATTTGCAGAAATTCAGCCCCAAACTTTCAAGGAACCTCCATGCTTCACTGTTTCCTGCAGACACTCATTATTGTACCTCTATCCAGCCCTTCAGTGAACAAACTGCCTCCTGCTTACAGCCACATATTTCAAATTTTGACTCATCAGTCCAGAGCACCTGCTTACCTTTTTCTGCACTCCAGTTCCTGTGGTTTTCTGCACAAGACATGGAAACAAGACTAAGCGACTCAACTAAGATGGAGAACCACCATTCTCCACTCAGAACTGACATTCTGGAGTCCTGCACTCTGCCTGTGGGCGAATCCTGCACTCATTTTCTCCTACATTTTCACAATGGCAGGGTCTCACACTGTCACAATATATATATATTTTTTTAACTATAAACACAGTATTGCATTTAATTTATTCTGCAAATTCTAAATTAGCACAAAATAAACAGCATGGCAGCTCAACTAGGATAAAAAAAAAAACCACAGAGTCATTTTACTCCCAGATATACTGGTATGAGTAACAAATCATCTTTGATTTTCATAGTGTGAAAAAAATAATGTTGCATAATTTGAAAATCAGCACTACGTTTTGCCTTTTGGGACAAGCTCTCTACCTAAGCTAATCTTATGGAAAAGACAAGAATTCGGCTCCCAAGGACACATTGTATATTAATATATGCAAAAGCAATTTGATGTGACATTATTAATAGCCAATGTCTAGAAAGTGCTGATGACAAGTTAAGCAGTCGGCACTGAATTAACAGGGGAGAGAATCATTTGATTTTGGAAATATAATGCCAAGAGTATATCTGATACATCGGTTCATTTGCTGTTATGTTAAAGGATCTGTAGGAGCTGTGACTTTCATATGACTCTGTGAGCATCTTTCAGCACATGCACTGGAAATGACAGAATGGGCCATTACTATTTTTCCAGAAAATACGTCCAGCATTAAAGCACAACACTAGTTTTAATTTTTCTCCTTTAAAAAAGTTCCCAGCCATTAAAAAAAAAAATAATATGCAGCTATCAGTGAAGTAGTCACTTTGTCTCCAGCATTGTACTCCACAGAAACTCCAGTTGCCACCGACTGTCAATTGCCTACCAGGATGACCGAGGACCAATGTCATTAAACCTGTGGGCAGGGCCTAAGTGAGGTAGCTTTTTGGCAGAATCACATATACACAGTATATAGTGCACTGATATATTCTGTATAGATCTTGAGTAGGTTTAATAGTACAAACAATAGGCAACTCCT
The DNA here is from genome assembly GCA_018402905.1 of Glandirana rugosa. Taxonomy (NCBI): domain Eukaryota; kingdom Metazoa; phylum Chordata; class Amphibia; order Anura; family Ranidae; genus Glandirana; species Glandirana rugosa. Next base: position 201,666 of record BLSH010109877.1, read on the forward strand.
TGGCACTTGATACAACAGTTCAGCAAGTAACCTGTCTCAACATGTGTTGCCAGAGGATGGCTTCCGTTATCGGGGGTAGTGAACCTTGACAGAGTACTCCAAAAAATGGTTTCAGCAACCCATGCCGTCTCCGCACTCTCATACTGATCACTGAACTGAAAGAAATGTTGGGAGAGCCTTGCCTGAGCTATCCCTGCTTGCTTGAAACCTTTCCTACACTAAGTGCTGTCCCTCATAAGCGGCTTCATGTCTCCATCCAACCACTTACCTAAGGCTCACTAAAGTGGCATGTGTTCCCTTATGTAAAAGGTTCCCTCACTCAAAATGGCAACCAAATCTCCAAAGAATTCTTTATCCAGACAGACAACTTCCCTTCATGAGGCACCGGATGCAATTCCTAAGGGACCAATTCCCTTATGAGACACCTATTCCCATGCAATGATGGCACAAGGCCACAACCAGGTGGGAAGACTACTTCCACCTACCTACAAACCCATTTGCTGAAATACCAGGATGTCATTGACACACCCACTAATAGTGCATCACTGTTTTGCTTTGTTATTTTAAGGTTATTTGCAGTAAAAGCAATAAAATATAAGGACCTCTGTAGTGTATGCTTCACTAAACAAAAACCACTGCACAAACAATTGTAGGAAAAACAAATTCAAGACATACAAAGTATTGCAGAATATGCCTATGACATGCACAAGCTATCTATACTTCTTAGCAAATAAGTATGCACAATGCATGTAACATGGATTCACTAAACCGTTACTTGGTTCTTCCTGGTGTTGGAGTCTTTTTCCTTTTATTTTAGGATCTCTCCAGGTTGCTTCTTGACTCTCTAGCACAAAACCATAATGGCTCCTTTTTCTTCAGCACATGATTGTTCCAGTATTCTGTTCCCTCCCCCTACTTCTTGTAGAATAATTTCTTGTCCTGAGCTTTATGAACCAGTCCAACAGGTTTGTTAGCATATCAGTAAGGGAATATTGGCTTCTAAACAATACATTGTATAAAATGTTATTCCATATTCATGCTATAAAAATCACTAAAATAGCCATAGCAACAATATCACTATATTAGTTTGGATTAACAGTATAATATTGCAGAGAACAGAGCTGGCATTAAAAGGTTAACACCACTCTTTGCAGTATTAAAGAATGCCCACCACCGACACCGGGTTGACCTCCTTCTAAAAATGCTAGTTGTCTGACTATTATACTGGCCCAATCGGCTTCTGTTTTTTAGCTTACTGACCCAGAACAAGTATGCAGATTAGTAGGCTTGACTGCAATTTAAACCTGGCCATACGCCAGCAGAATTTTGTTAAAAAAATGAGTTTTCAAAATGTTTGATTCTGTAATAATTACTAGGGACAAAGTGATGATCTTTTTCGAATGTAGTTACAGGAGAAATTGAAAGAGGATAGAAAATGTTTCTTAAACACATGAAATTCTAACAGTGAATGTGATTTGGTTTGGGAAAAAACATTATAATTCTACACTAAGCTGTAACCTCTCACTGCAGGTCCTTATTTACCTTCACAGACTACTGCAGCCTTCTTTGTTTCCTACAGCCCAGCAGGATAAAATTTAGTACCAGTCTGCCCCACAGCAGCACACTCATGTCCAATAGACTTGAATGCAGTACAAGTACATCCCATTCAAGTCTATAGAATGTTAGTGAGCAGGTGTGGGCAACCCAACACTGGATTTTTATTGTACAGTGTGACAATGTGGGAGGCTGCAGTTTGGTGAACACGGGAGACTTGGAGGATTTTTTAAAACTCCTGAAATTGTCAGTGCAAATGTTTTTTAGTTTTGGAAAAAGTGGAAAATGGTTAGACTCTCTGTCAAGTTTTTATTGCTGGCAAAATATGAAGCTGAAATCAAAGTGCCACACCAACATTTTTGGCTCCAGAATAAGATTTAATTCCAAATTTTACTTAAGCACAAGAGTCAAATGTTTTGTGGGCCTTGTCATGGTCAGGAGTCAGCTTGGAAGACAAATAGCCATAGCAGTAGAGAGGCACCCATTGACCAGTAGCATAAGTAAAAGAGCAGGTCACCCTGGCAGATGACGTGGGCTCACCCGAGGTGCGGGATCTAAGCACTAAATGGTATTCACCAGAGATCTTGATGGTGGAAATGGGTTTTGCTGCATGTGAAGGCCAGGTCGTGGTCCTCAGGTTTGCCCCATCAGGAGGTGAGAAAGCTGGGGCCCAGCAGCGATTATAGCAGGTAGGGATCATGCAGACAGGTAGCCAGTAAAACAAAGACTGGTAACAAGTGGTTGAAGGTTGGGATCCAGTGAAAATGTAGTCGAGGAACAAGCCAAGGGTCTGTAACAAGTCACTCCTGCTACAAACGGTAGCAGGAGTGACAAAAGTGAAATATTGGCTAGAGAAGAGCATCATAATCTGACAAATAGGAATCACAAAACATGGCTTAAATAGGAAGTACATGGGAGGAGCAAAGAGTTCAAGGTTCACCAGAAACAAGGTTCAAGAAAAGATTGTCCAATGAATTGTCCAGCTAGCTGTGCAGCATCTCAGGTGGTTCAGCAAGAAGAAATATTGCCAGACACAACAGAGTTGCAGGTTTAGATCTGGGTCCTGACACAGGGCTTGTGAAATTAAGAGAGCTGTATGTGCAGACTCTAGTATTGATTAAGCTCTGGATATGGCGTGCTTGTCTAAATTAACTTAGTAGCATAGCTTGAATTTAATTTGTTGGGTGAATGGCAGTCAATGGAGGGATTGGCAGAGAGGGGTAGCAGACGCTGAGCTGTTTGTAAGGTGGATGAGTCTGGCAGCAGCATTCATGATGGACTGAAGGGGGGATAGCCTATGTAAGGGTAAGCCAATGAGGATGGAGTTGCAGTAGTTGAGGTGAGAGATTAAGCCTTACTTTGCAGTCTAATATTTCTGTAGGGTGCTTCGATTTCAGATTCATATTTGGTCTTCACATTCTAAGGCTTGTGATAGCTCCTCGATGCCACCCAGATGCCCTACATTGACATTATTAGTATAAATTCAACTTGTAAGTGCTTGAGTGTCACTTACCAGTGTTCGAAGGCTCCAGTGCCATCAATCTATTACTTAAAGTTTGTATTGCTATCTATGTCACCATTGTGAAGATTTATCCTCTGTGTTGTTCATTGTCACAGGAACAAATTGGATTAAAAAAAAATTGCAATTGTCCCCAGAATAAGAGGTAAGGGGAAATTTTCAAATAGGGACACCTGTCTCAAACTTGGGAAGCAAAGAGTAATTTTCCTAATGGTACATGGGCAACAAAAAATAAACTAGAAGAGGGTTACCCTACCTTACTCTAACCAAAAAGTTTTAAAAAATTGGATATGCATGCATTTTAAGGCGAAGTAAACCCTTTTTTAGCACTTGTGCCCAGGTATTTTTTTTCACAGAGAATAGGTGCAGGAACTCTTCTCCTCAGGAGCCCCCCTGCAGAGTAGGAGAGCACCACCACCAAATGGTGGGTGTGGCCAAATGAAACTAAAAGTGGCAGGGTCTTAAAGTAACACGGAGCAAAGGAGTTTGGAGTGGACAACGCAGAGAGTGCAGGAGTCAGGAGTAAGTAACGCACAGAGTGCAGGGGTCCGGAGTAAGTAATGCATAGAATGCAGGGGTAGGGAGTAAAAAATGCACAGAGTGCAAGGGTAAGGAGTAAGTAATGCAGTGAGTGCAGGAGTCAGGAGTAGGTAATGCACAGAGTTCAGGGGTCAGAAGCAAGTAACACAGAGTGTGCAGGGGTCAGGTATTGCACAGAGTGAAGATGTGAAGAGTAAGTAACGCACAGAGTGCAGGGGTAAGGCGTAAGTAATGAATTGAGTGCATGGGTCAGGAGCAAGTAACACAGAGGGTGCAGAGGTCAAGAGTAAGTATTGCACAGAGAGCAGATGTGAGGCGTAAGTAACACAGAGTGCAGGGGTAAGGAGTAAGTAAAGCAGTGAGTGCAGGGGTAGGTAATGCATAGAGTGCAGGGGTCAGGAGCAAGTAACACAGAGAGTGCAGGGGTCAAGAGTAAGCATTGCACAAAGTGCAGATGTGAGGAGTAAGTAACGCACAGAGTGCAGGAGCAGCCAATCAGACGGCCGGAGGACGTGAACCCAGAAGAAAGACCGGGTGAGGATGGAGATGCCTGTGCGGTGCTGGAGGGCTTTGTTCTAAGGTAAGTATTTTATAATGTGCTAGTGTGGACAAACGTTTTGCGCCCTATTTACCTTTGAAATGTTACTGTGGTCCAAAGTCAGTTGATGGGGAAGCTGTGCCAAACTCCAGAAAGATCCTGATGATATTATCATCAAGGTCCACCCATCTTCCAGATTTACAGCCGGCTCTAACTGAGAGCCAGAGCTGAGCTCACCCCTTCCCCAGCCTGGCACTCTTGTGATCGCTGGAGGAGCAGAGCAGGGGGCACTGTTCTCTGTTGCCAGCAGACAGAGAGCTGACTGAGCAGCGGTCATGTAATCTGCACACAATCAAGCCTACCCAGCAGGTTCTATGAACCCCACCAATCCTTTATATTCACAGACAGGCACAGCAGCAAAATACTGTATGCCCTGAGGAGCATGCGTGGCATATCCAGCTCCCTCATATAAGATAAGTTTGTACATAAAAAATTCATGAAATATAACAGTTCAGACTTGTAGACATATTTATGCCCCCAGAAAGAATAAACATTCTCATTATAGAAGAAGACAGCTCAGTTTGAGGGGTCTACAAACAACGACATAGTGAAAAATCCCCTGGGTTCTGACCGATTTCATCAGTAAACCCCCAACTTCTTTGGAGATAATGTCATGTAATCTAATAGTCCCCAGCCATAGAGCTGGCAGTGTCTCACAGATGATGCAGCATGAAGATGAGTATGTATGTGTCATTGTTTTATTAACTCCATCATTTCCTTTAACAGCTTCCAGACCGCCTCATGTACATGTACTGCGGCAGGGCGGCCCTTAAGCGCGAAATCACATACCTGTATGCCATCTCTATTTCTGGGTCTGGGGCGTGCAGGCATGCTGCCGGCGACCCGCTCTCTCTGTGATTGGACACAGCAGGAGCCAATCAGTGGGTCCAGCAGACCCGATGTGCGCAGGCACCCGGCGATTGTTCCAGAGAGAGGCAGAACGGCGGGCTGACCATGTAAACAAGGCAGATCGCCATTCTGTGAGAGGGAAGATGGAGATCTTGTGTTTCTGCTAAGCGGGAACACAGGTCTCTGTCTTCCCACAGTCAAAGAACCCCCCCAACAGTTAGCAAGTAATCCCAGGGTACACATTTAACCCATTGATAATCCCTGATGTCAACTCCTTCCCTGCCAATATCATTAGTACAGTGACTGTGTTAAAAGTGCCACTTAGTGTCCGATTTGTCTGCCGCAATGTTGCAGTCCTGCTATAAGTCGCTGATCGCCGCCATTACTAGTAAAATAATAAAATCAATGAATAAAAATTCCATATAAATATCCCATAGTTTGTAGATGCTATAACTTTTGTGCAAACCAATCAATATACGTTTATTGCAATTTTTTTTTTACCAAAAATATGTAGTAGAATACATATTGGTCTAAATTGATGAAGAAATTTGATTTTTTAATTTTTTTTTATTGGATGTGTTTTATAGCAGAAAGTAAAAAATATTGTTTTTTTTCCAAATTGTTGTATTTTTTGTTTATAGCGAAAAAAAAATAAAACTGCAGAGGTGATCAAATACCACCAAAAGAAAGTTATATTTGTGGGTAAAAAAGGACACTAATTTTATTTGCGCACCACTGCACAATTGTCAGTCAAAATAACGCAGTGCTGTATCGGAAAAAATGGCCTGGCCATGAAGGGGGGTAAACCTTCTGGAGATTAAGTGGTTAAAAGGATCAGCAAGGAAACAGACATTGATGGGTTACTCTACTGTCAATAGATATAATGTTCCAGTATATCATATGGTGACTCATGCTGTGCCTATAGCTAATTATCAGAATCACAAAGATAAGTATAAAACAATCAGCATTATCTGTGTTTCAGATTATTTATTTGTCCTAAATAAATGCAGCTTTGTTTATCCTACAGGATGCATAAACTGATTTTTTATAGATCTGAATCGTGTAAAAAAAATTAAAAAAAGTGTGAACCTAACAATTCTGTCTCTCAAGTTTGAAGTCTGTGAATTTTAGCAAGGCAAAGTTATTTTGGATTTATGCAGATACGTTCTTATTTAACGTTGATTATTTAAAACTATGCTTAACCACTTAAGGACCGGAAGGATTTCCAGCTTTAGGACCGGAGCCCTTTTTGCGATTCGGCGCTGCGTCGCTTTAACTGACAATTGCGCGGTCGTGCGACGTTGTACCCAAACGAAATTTGCGTCCTTTTTTTCCCACAAACAGAGCTTTCTTTTGGTGGTATTTGATCACCTCTGCGTCATTTCTGATCGCCGCTATAAACAAAAGAAGAGCGACAGTTTTGCAAAAAAAAACAAATTTCTTACTTTTTGCTAAAATACAAATCCAAAAAAAAAATATAAAAAAAACATTTTTTTTTCACAGTTTTTGGCCGATTTATATTCTTCATCATATTTGCGATAAAAAAAATCGCAATCAGCGTTTATTGATTGGTTTGCGCAAAAGTGGTCGCGTTTACGGATGATGAGAATTCATTTTTGGGGTTATTATTTTTTTTTTTTTTTACTAATAATGGCGGCGATCTGCGATTTTTTGCGGTACTGCGATATTTCAGCGGACATGTCGGAACATTTTGACACTTTTTTGGGACCATTGGCATTTATACAGCGATCAGTGCTATAAAAATGCACTGATTACTGTGTAAATGCCATTGGCAGTGAAGGGGTTAACCTGCAGGGGGCGCTCTAAGGGTTAACTGTGTTCCCTGGGCGTGTTCTTACTGTATGGGGGCTGCCCTAGCTGGGGAAGGGAAGTGGTCACAGCCTTCACGTACAGGAAGGCTGTGATCACAGCCCTTCCCCCTCACACAGAGCAGAGGTCCGTGTTTACTTACACGGACCTCCGCTCCTTCACTCCGGGGGGGGCATCGCGGGTGGCTGGCGGCAATCGAAGCCGCCGCACCCGCTCCCTGGCCCTCCCCAGACACAGTGAGCGTGCGGGCGCGCCTCTGGCGGCGCGCGCGTGCTCACTGTGCGCGATCTGGCGTCCGCCGTCGTATGACGGCGTTTCGCCTTACAGAGCCACTTTGCCGCCGTCAGATGCCGATCGGCGGTCGGCAAGTGGTTAAAGAAAAAAGTCAATCTTAACTTCTGGCAATAAGCTACACTTGGCTGTAACACATACTATACATGATTATTATTTCACTGCCAAAAGAGCTTGGAGATCTCTGCAGCCATTGTTGTAACCCAACCAACACCATCACCCTGCATATTCAGGTCTGAGACATTCTCTGGAGCTACAGCATTACAGTAGGATCTGGAAACACCCCCAGCTTGCTGATTGGACAATAAAGGAGCAGCAGTACATTGATGAGGTCATCCCTTTGCTCTCACGTTTAGTGCTAGCGCATGCACTCTGCTGCAGAACTTAAAGGGCTTCTATAGTTGACCTTCCTTCTCCCAGTGCTACTTTATTAGGGATTGCAGGAAACTTATGAAGACAGTGTCAAAATACTAACACTAGTTTTTGTTTTTATCAATTAACACATCATTGCATTCGCCACCTGTGGTGCAGTTTAAGGCTGGCTTCACACTGATGCAGTCCGAATGGGTGCGATTCTCATGCGAAATTGTGCTGGAGTTTAGTGTGATTTTTCAGTGTGATTTATACTAAAGACAGTGCAATTGTAAAGCAAATTTGCCTTTTCGGATGGGATTGAGCGCAGCTGCAAATTCTTTTCAGGCAAGGTCCATAAAGACATGGATAAGCGAGTTTGGGGTGGAGGAACTTGACTGACCTGCACAGAGTCCTCCTGACCTCAACCCGATAGAACACCTTTGGGATGAATTAGAGTGGAGACTGTGAGCCAGGCTTTCTCATCCAACATCATTGCCTGACCTCACAAATGCGCTTCTGGAAGAATGGTCAAACATTCCCATAGACACTCCTAAACCTTGAAGACAGCCTTCCCAAAAGTTCATTTATTTCGGTAGGATAGAATATTACATAAGACCAATTAAAAAAAAGGATTTTTAATACAGAAATGTTGGCTTACTGTAGAGTATGTCCATGTACAGTATAGTATGCACTCAATACTTGGTCAGGGCTCTTTTTTTTTTGGAATGAATTTTTGCATCATTGTGGCGTGCCATGGAGGCGATCAGCCTGTGGCACTGTTGAGGTGTTATGGAAGCCCAGGTTGCTTTGATAGTGGCCTTCAGCTCATTTGCATTGTTGGGTCTGGTGTCTCTCATCTTCTTCTTGACAATAACCCACAGATTCTCTATGGGGTTTAGGTCACACAAGTTTGCTGGCCAATCTGGCCAATCAATCACAGTGATACCATGATCATTAAACCAGGTATTGGTACTTTTGGCAGTGTGGGCAGGTGCCAAGTCCTGCTGGAAAATTAAATCAGCATCTCCATAAAGCTGGTCAGCAGAGGGAAGCATGAAGTGCTCTAGAATTTCCTGGTAGAGGGCTGTGCTGACTTTGGACTTGATGGAACACAGTGGACCAACATCAGCAGATGACATGACTCCCCAAATCATCATGGACTGTGGAAAATGTAGCATTTCATTTGGAAATAAAGGTCCCAGATTCTGGAGGAAGAGTGGAGAGGCACAGAAACCAAGTTGCATGAGGTCCAGTGTGAAGTTTCCACAGTCCATGATGATTTGGGAGCCATGTCATCTGCTGATGTTGGTCCACTATGTTTTGTAAAGTCCAAAGTCAGCACAGCCCTCTACCAGGAAACTCTAGAGCTCTTCATGCTTCCCTCTGCTGACCAGCTTTATGGAGATGATGATTTCATTTTCCAGCAGGAATTGGCACCTGCCACACTGCCAAAAGTACCAATACCGGGTTTAATGATCATGGCATCACTGTGCTTGATCGGCCAGAAAACTCGCCTGACCTAAACCCCATAGAGAATCTGTAGGGTATTGTCAAGAGGAAGATGAGAGGCACCAGGCCCAACAATGCAGATGAGCTGAAGGCCACTATCAAAGCAACCTGGTTTTCCATAACACCTCAGCAGTGCCACAGGCTGATCGCCTCCATGCCACGATGCATTGATGCAGTAATTCGTGCAAAAGGAGCCCCAACCAAGTATTGGGTGCATCCTATACTGTACATGCTGTACAGCTGTAAGCCATAATCAGCAAAATTAAAAGAAAGAAATGCTTGCAATATATCACTCTGTGTGTAACGCATCTATATAAAATATAGGAGTTTCACTTTTTGAATTGAAATACTGAAATAAATTACCTTTTTGATGATACTCTAATTTCATGAGCTGCACCTGTATATTACAGCACATTTTAATCAATATTACAGTACATTATAATTTTGGTTATACTACAAAATATTATTGGAGGCCTGACTATAGTTAGAGTGGCTGTCTTACTGGAGGATCTTTTTGGTACGGTCACAGATCACGTTCTAACAAATAGAAAACACGCACTTCCTACTAGAAATGTCCTTCGGGGTTTATACAAGTGCTGGATACAGATGTGTATACAGTGCCTGTCACTTTGGCTCTGATTTTTCAAAACTCTCCCAGCAGACAAATCTGTTTTCTTTTTAAAGTGGCGCAGAGCGAAGAAAAACTGACAACTTGCTAAATGCTTGTTTATGGAACCATTTGGCTCAACAGACACGGTACAAAGAAGACCCCGTCCATTCCAGACAACTCGGTTTACCAAGGTATTTGTTCGTAAATCGTTCAACAGTCAAAAAGAAGCGAGACGCGGTGAAATTTTTCTTTTGTCTAAACAGACGACCCTCTCAAAACTTTTTAGTCTCGGTTTCACTGTCCGTGACATATGTGTAGACATAGGTCGTGAACATATTTGGGGCTTCCTGTAAAGATCATCCTTCACGCACAAAAGATAAACAATCTTGCACTAGACACTGGCATGGTTTTTCTAGGAGGTCATTCTGTCGGTGAGATTGATATCAGTCCGGAGGTTATTATA
>BLSH010109877.1:250864-262818 GCA_018402905.1 Glandirana rugosa
GAACAATGCATGGACTGCCACCTCAGACAGAACACGTCCCTTGTTGGCGAGAACGCGTGGGCTAAGTTCCTGGGGACCATCACATCTGTCTCCGGGCTCTCACGCCCTACCGTGCTCCCGACCTACCAGTGTCTACAACATCACTCTAAGGTCTTCCAGCACGTTTGTCCTCTTACCAGCATGTTCGTCCCAACCGTTACACGTCCGTCTCTCCATGTTTTCCCCATCCGTTCGCCTAGCAGTTCAAGTCCGTTTCCAAGCAAATTGCCCGCCCGTCGCGTGAGCCTCAGCTCCCTACCTGTTCCTGTGTTTCACCTGTTTCCTGTTGACCCGGCTTGCCTTGACCTGTTGTCCGCTACCTGCATCGACCCCGGCTATCCACGACCATCCGCTTGTCTACTCCTCTGTACCTCCGCTGCCCGCCCGTTAAACGAACCTTTGCCTGAACTTGACGATCCGCTTGCCTACCCCTTTTGTACCTCTCTGCCTGCACATTGCCAACCCTGCTTGTACGACCATTCTCCTGTTTGCACGACCTTCTGGAATCTCACTACAACATCTGTGACCATCCAGCCCTCGTGCCATCCCGCACTCTCGGGCCTCTGTCTACACTACCAGGGGTCCTTGAATCGGGTGCGCAAGAGCGGTTGTTCCCTGCACAAGACAGACTCCACCGTCAGGTACGTAACAAGTGCCTCTAAGTGCAATACCTTCTTTAATGATAAAGGGTATAAGTAAATTTACACTCACATAAAAAATTGGATAAAAGATCAGATAAAAACAGAAAGGATCATCCGTGGATCACCAGGTGGTGTGCAGGCAGGCGTGGAGAGGAAGCCGATGCCCGTCACGCTGTTGGCTTCCAGCGCAAGCCGGGACACAAAGCCGATCATAGACCGTCCACACGCTCAGCACCACGTCACTTCCGGGTCACCAACCAGGAAATGCGCGCGTTCGGATCATTCATGATCCCTCATCAGGCAAGATAGAGGTCAGCTTGTAGTAGGACAGCTCTTATTTAAAGACAACTGGGTAGGGCCCACAATATTCTCATAAGTGAATTAAAAGGGACATGGCAAAGGATATAAATATAAACGCAGTTGCAACTGAAAAAATCTTAAACATAAATAAAAATGAAAATGAAAAAATGAAAATAAAAATAAAGGTAATAATAAAAATAAAATTAAATATAAAAATAAAAATAAAAAGAAAATAAAATAAAAATAAATAATAATAATAATAATAAAAATAAATGAATAAATATAAATAAAAATAAAAAATAATTAATAATAAAAATAAAAATACAAATAAGTAATGAAAATGAAAATGAAGTCTTAAACAAGAAATTATATAATGGCACGTGAATACATAATCCATCCATTATACCTAATGTCCACATAATATAAGTAATAAAATATATATATATATATATAGCAAATGTATGTTAAAAATATAGAAAAAAAAAATTCAAATAAATAAAATATATATACACATATACATAAAAAAAAAAAAAAGTGTAAAAAAGCCTGCTCGGAACAAAGGAGATATTGGATTTATTACTAATTAGAGGAGTGTGTTCACCTCGATCTCCTCATTCATACCCCCAGGAGAAAGGGTGTCCAGGGTAAAAATCCAAAAATTTTCCCTATTGCACAAATGTTTATACCGTTCCACCAAAGGGAAAGTTTTGGAGATGGATTCTATTACCCAAACCCGCAATCCCTGAATACTTTGATCGTGATGTTCAAGAAAGTGTCATTTTTATTTCTAGCTGCTTTTATCCCCATACGTACAGTAATTTAGTGCAGGAAGAGCGTTCCTCACATTTACTGTATGGTGGGTCGGTCTGCTTCTTGAAGTCTATCCTGTGCAGCTCACTATCTCTTGATGTATCACCAATGAGATTTAAAACTCAACTTCAAGAAAAAAAAAAAAACCCACCCTAGGATTAATTGCTCAGTACCTCTTGCCCACTATATTGGATTTTCCAGTGCAGTTGGGAGACATAATAGAGCATTCTATGGAAAATGTTTAGCCCCTTTATAATCCTGAACCTTCTAGTGCTTCTCTCAAACCAGATTACAAATCAAAAAGGGAGAGGGATTGACTGGTATGCTACAGCTATTCCTGGATGAAAAAGCTTCTGAAACATGACTGCCATGACTTTTGTGTATTCGTCTCTTTTGGTTCTGTTTAAATCACTAGAAAGTAAATATGCAAACCAGCCAAGTACAGCTGAGTAGAAGGACTCATAGAATACAGCCAGCTAATCAGTAGTTGGGGGACTGATTACACCATCTGTTAATTTTGATGCCCTATAAGGTTTGATATTGACTTCGGTATTGCCTCACAAAGGCCTACTGATGTGTAGGAACAACTATGCAGATAGAAAAAACTGGAACTTCCTGTAACTGATTTTATAGGCATACATCTGTAGTAAGTGTTTCAGAACCAAGGCTTATAAAATGACTTACACATATTAGAGGGAAGGGGATCATGGACATTAGAATGCAGGGGAGGGCTGGGCCAGGGGGTAGGGTGGCAATTGCCCCCCAGGCCACCCTAACTTACATACAAAATGGCCAACGGCTGCTGCCCGCTCATACTTTTTTCTTCTTGTGGAGGAAAGAAGTAGGGCCCAGGGGCGCAGCCACCAACTAACTGCAGGCAAAGGGGGGGCACCCAGGGCCATTGGATGGGCACTGGTGAGGCTGCATTGGTGGGCACTGATGAGCTGCATTGATGCATATTTTTGTTAAACCTCTTTTGTTGCTATTAACATTAAATGATGTTACCACATTGTATCATATTTGTCTTGTTTCATAAAATCAATATCCATTCTAAAACCAGTTGGGCATGGATGGTGAGCTGATTCGGTGGTTCAATAGTCCACTTGACTGGACGTGCCCCCCAGGCCTAAGGCTGCCAGCCCTCCCCTGTTAGAATGCTATGATGGTTTCTGAATTTATCACTGAGGAGCTGCTTGTCAACATCTTCCATGCACTATACATCCTTCATTCACTTCTACAGAGAATTTGTTCTCCACTGGAGCACAGAGAATGAACACTATATAGGATTGAGTAGAGAGCATACAGTACATGCTTGGCTTGGCTCAGAACTTTTGACAAAGCAACCCTGTTGCTTCAATTCCTTCTAGTTTGAGAATAGGTGAGTATAAGACTTCCAGTGAAGGGAGCTCAGAGCAGGCCAAGGTACAATATACTGTAAGTGTAGCACAGTCTTTCAAGTAAAAGACCCTCTTAAAATGATATGTGGGTTATGTTTATTGTGGTCAAGTTTTTAATTAGGAAGGCTGGTTGATATTTTATTTTTAGGCTATTCCCAGAATTTGGGACATCTGCTGCTCTATATCTAAAAGGAGCTTACATATAGACACCATGTGGTACCTGCTATGGGAGTTTAGAAACTTATGTCTTCTCAGGTTCACTATAAGAACATATGAACTGGTACTCTAGAGATCTGCTTTTTACAGCTTGTACATTCATCCACACTTTATACTACTTACCCTTACTCAGGTTTTTATTTTTCTCAGAAAATAGGTGTTGGAACTCCCCTGTTCTGAGTCATTTCATGTCTTTGCCCCTACCCACCTCCGAGCACCATCCCTTGGTTCCACCTCCGGGCACCGCCTCATTTAGAGAATACAGAACCAAGTATCATTTTCCCATGCAAAGTAATTTGTATGGAATTTGTTAATGATAACAAGAAAAGCAGTAACGTAGACCCCCCCCCCCCCCCTACAACCAGCAGCAATATACTCCCCCAGCAACATTAGATTCCACCAGCAACAATGGACCCCTGCAACAAAATATCACCCCAGCAACAATAGACCCCTGGCAGCAACAACAGATCTCCCAGAAGCCCATACTCTCCAGCAGTCAGGTATGCCATTACAAACATTCAGTGTTGCAAATTTGGCCTATTCATTCATTTGGAGGAATTTTCTAAAGGAACGAAAATTCGAAAGAACATAAATCTGAAAAAATCTGAAAATTTGAAAGAACAAAAAACATTCAGATAATTTTATTTTTCGTATTTTCTATTATAATGAAATTATTAACCATTATTATAGTTTTTATTATTATTATTAATATATATATATATTAATAAATAAATAATAAAAATAATGATAATAAAAACTATAATAATAGTTATAAACTATAAAATTATAGGTATTGGAATTTCCTTTCAAATTTGGCTAACTGTTAGTGAATGTAATGAATAAGAATTTATCTGAAGTTACATATTATCCGAAATAAAGAATGCCACATCTAAACTAATGGAACGTAACAAATACAAATGCATCCGAAGTTCCGAATTATTGAAATAAATAAATAAATAAAAAAAAATTGGCAGTGCACATGTCTTCTGCCTGTATGCATGTCTATCTGTCTGACAGATAGTCAGCTTCTGTCGGACGTGCATGCTGGAAAACTAGCAGCCGACCGACTTCCAATCAATGCTCTAAGCCAATGGCAGAGAGCGCTGATAGGAGTGTTCTGGTGGGGGGCCATTCCCTTGTCAGAACACAACAGTTCAGCAGGGGTGATCGCTGGAATAACCTTGCATGTGTAGCCGACAGCAGACTACAGTTATCTGAAAATGCAGACCTATCCCTTTCATTTTTAGATTGTTACTGTGTCCCCCTAGTGCTGGGCTCAAATGACTTACATCATCTTCCTGAGCCAAGCATTGTAGGAATTGTAGTCTCTTGAACAGACTGGGGCTGTAGAACTATCTCTGGACCACATATCCCAGCAGACCATTTGCTGCACAAGCAAGAATTCTGGAACAGGCTATAAAAGGGTCAGCAGCCCTGGCCCACACTCTCTCTCTTACTGGGCTCCATTGGGTCAACACCTCTCCGCTGCTGTGCGAGAGGGCTGCGGCCTACCACGATGACTCCAGTCCGGTCAAGGTGGGCCCAACACGGCGTGCTACTCAAGGGGCTTCACCACAGCGCTGCTGTACCAGCTGGATCAAACGACATACAGTTTCCCGCAGCCAGTCGGTCATCTCCGTTCGTCCGTCAGGAGGACGGCTCATCCAGAATTGCTCTGCAGGAGATTCCTACGCTGTTCTTCAGTTGGTGAGAGGGCATCAGCCCATAACTTACAATCCCTGCCTTGTTACATCTCATTAGACACTGTATACAGACAGCTTGCCCTTGGAATTACTTAAATATATTGCATAGGACACTGTATACAGACATCTTACCCTTTGAATTACCCTAAAGACTTATCTTTGCTATGTGTTGGCATGTCAGTTTTTTTCGTGCAACCCACGGGGTTGCACGAGAAAAAAAAACTGCAGTGCGTACCTGGCTTAAAATCTCCACTCTTGAATTGTCATAATAGAGCAGCCTTTTTAGTAGATGACTCATTTTTTGTTATTTACTGGTATTCTCTCCCTGTCCTATCCAGGTGTTAAGCTGTCCTATATCTTATCTGAATGCAGAACTAACAACACAATCAAAACGCTATCAAATATCAGGGCATGATCAGGATGACTGTAAAAGAACAAAAAGGAGGACAAGTGGTCAGTTATCAGCCCTGAGCTCAGATAAAAGACAGGTCAAACTTTATAGGATCTTAAAGCTTGGCGCTAAACTGATATTTCTTCTCTTTCTGCTGGATTTGGCTTTCATTTTAAATATATACATTACAGATAAACTAGTGAATAAGCTAATCTCAAAATAATTTATACACCTAACATAAATTGACATATATATTATGCTTTTTGACCTTATATCTATTCTAAAAACCATCTAATAATTTGTAATGCCTAAAAAAAACAGATATTGCATTATGTTATGTTATTTATTTTCTTTTAGATAGAAAAAAAAAACTGTTCAGCAGGCTTAAAATGGACTCTGGTAATAGACAATAATGTAAAGTGGGGCAATTTACTGGAAAAATCCAATCTCAATGGAAATGCACTCTTCTGTGTGCTGGCAGCAGTGATGTTCTATAGAGTGGGATACCTCTAGCTGTTTTCTTAAAATATGCAGCAAGTTGTAACGCTACAATTTTTCCACACTTTGTTACTGGCAAGCAATCATAAAGTGGTTTGGTTAAAAATAAATATGTTGTTATTACAAGGTTTTTTTGAAAAGGGAAATTGCAGCTATTTTTGAGGTTAGAAATGATTGTCGCACATGCTTTGAAGCAATCATGTAAAGTAGGCTGATAGGAGAGAAAGCCATCTTCTCATACTCTACATATGTTGAAATCTTCCCTTTAGCTCCTATCACAAAATGGTTAATTTCTATTAATATGTTTTTTATTTTGTTAACTGTCAAATATGTGCATTGCTCAAGGTATAAACCAATGTCCCAATAGACTTATACAAGCAACAAGGAAAAGGAAATTCCAAAAATTGCAAGTTGCACTAAATTAATGCACTAAATGAATGTGCAAAATGTTTTTGTAGCTGTCATTTGGCGGAGTGGTGGCGACACTGAGCAGACCGATACCCGATTCTTATCACTAGGGATGGGCCCGTTTGACTCGAACATATGCCGAATCTCGAACATTATGGGGCGTTCGCGCCAAATGCGAGCGCCCCATAATGCAGTGCACCTGCATGCTTTGGCCAATCACAGCGCACTCTGCTGTGAGAGCCATGATTGGCTAGAGGCAAGGTGCCTTTGGCCAATCATGGCTCAGGGTTCTCAGTCCATGCCCCCCACTATATAAGGCCGCTTGAACACCGGCCTTATGTAGTGTGTGCACGTGGAGACTGGAGCCTAGGAACGTCAATCTAGTTTAGGTAGTTTTGTTAGTGGGGTGTAGGCAGTGTAGTATATAGATCTAGTGTAGAGTATATGCAGGCAGTGCAAGCAGTGAAGTATATAGATCTAGTGTAGAGTATATTCAATCAGTGCAGGCAGTGTAGTATATACACTTATCATTAAAAAACTACAGGATTATATGAAAAGGAAGCAGTAATTTGAGCAGCAGGATGGGAGGGGGCAGTGCAGACACAGAACTCACAGTCAGAGAGGGGAGGGGGAGAGGAGGGGGTTGAGGACACAGGAGACACAGAGGAGAGCTGTGGATGATGGAGACACGTACACTGACTCCCGTGTCTGGACTCAGCAACCCTGATATATCGGAGTCAGCGTACGGTAGAAATTAGCAGGATCAGCCAGGTATTATAGGTGTTGGGGCCAAATGACACAGCACAAGCACTCTTCTGTATAACATGCTTTAAAGGAGCAAAATCTTTATTTTTTGGGGGTTAACAAATGCTTTAATGCCAAATAGCTCAATATTGGCCTCATCTGACCACAGCACTTTCTCCCAATCCTTCTCTGAATCAGGTGAAAACTTGCATGGAGCTCCAGAACGAGGGCGACTGATGGTTATTTAGTATTTCTACCATTTGCAAATAATCGCTCCAACTGTTGTCTCCTTCTCACCAAGCTTCTTACTGGTGGTCTTGTAGCCCATTCCAGCCTTGTGCAGGTCTACAACCTTGTCCCTTATGTCCTTTGGCAGCTCTTTGGTAGAGATGAGCGAACCCGAACTGTAAAGTTCGGGTTCTGACCGAACTTTGGGGTGTCCATGACCCGGACCCGAACACGGACATTTGATAAAAAATGCGGGTTCGAGTTCTGGGTTTGGGTATTTGATCATGCACGTTGAATGGTATTTGGGCAGCCAATCAACAAGCGTTTCACTGGTTTGCCCTTAGAAGCCATCACAGCCATGCCTACTAATGGCATGGCTGTGATTGGCCAGTGCATCATGTGACCCAGTCTCTTTATCAGCTAGAGTCACTTGATGCTGCATGTCACATGCTCGCTGGGTAGTGTAGGGAGAGGATGCTGCCGGTGTTGTGAGGGACAGATTGCAGATAGATAGATAGGTAGAGATTACTACTACTACTGCTTTTAGGGACAGGTTGCAGATCTCATCCTGCATTACAGAAAGATCTGACTGGACTAGGTACAGTCTACTGCTTAGAGGGATAGATTATTGTTCTAAAATCATCTTCTAGTTCTATAGGGTCAGGTTCCTGCTGTTGCTGTAAGGGACAGATTATTGTTCTAAAATCATTTTGCAGTCCTCTAGCACTTTCCAGGACTCTTTTACAGTCATTTTTGTGCCGAAAAGTTCGGGTCCCATTGAATTCAATGGGGTTCGGGGTAAAGTTTGGATCAAGTTCGGTACCGAACCCGGACTTTTTTCCGAAGTGCGGCCAAACCCAACGAACCCGAACATCCACGGGTTCGCTCAACTCTACTCTTTGGGCTTGCCCATGATGGTGAGGTTTGAATGGAAGAAAGAGATTCTGTTGACAAGTGTCTTTTATATCTTGTAAATAACGAGTTGTCGTTAGGAGCACCTTCTGTAGCCAGTCAATGGGAGCCAGAATTATTGTTGGTTGGTAGGAGATCAAATACTTATTTTACTCACTGAACTGCAACTCAACTTATAACATTTTCTTCATGCATTTTTTTCTGGATTTTAGGTTGATATTTTCTCTCTTATCATAGTACACCTATGATAACAATTATTGACACTTCATTTCTTTGTAAATGGGCAAACTTACAAAATCTGCAGGGGATCAAATAAATATTTTCGCCACTGTATCAGAGTTTAGGAGCAGCAGAGTTTAGGGGCAGTTAAACCTCACTTGCCTGAGCGCAGAAGAATCGTGTTCAGGAGAGGAACGTTTCGGCAGAAGACCAATTTTTTGATGAGTTTAGCATTTTTCTGCTGCCAGAATTTAGTTTAGCCATGGCCAGTCTACATGTAGCATTGAAGCCCACTTTAACGGAGTGTCTCCATCCAAGGATTAGGTCAGACAAAGCAAACCTGAAATGTTTGTGTTTAAAACCTATTAGCTTGTTTTTAGCTTATTTTTGTGTTTAAAAATATTGGAAAAAACATTTCCTTTTGAGCTGTACTGCAGTAGGGAGGGATGAACACAAATTTCCATTGGATATCCTGCCCATTTCCAATAATTTATGTCCAAATATTCAACTCTTGATGAAGCCCTGGTATGACTTGTTACTTGACTCCTAGCTGGGCTAGAGATTTTTTTTTAATTTGACTTTAGTTCCACTTTAGGAAATACCCAGGCACATTTTCCAAAGACTCGTGTCCTTATGTTTCCTAAAAACGTAACTACCAAACCAGCTCCAGCTATTAACCCAAATAGGGATGAATGACTGCTATACTCCAGTGTCATAGGCACTAGCAGCACTTCAAGTACAATACTTTGAATATCTCATTCAATTTTTAACATAAAGGAAATAAAACATGAGCCACGAATTTCAAAACAGACTTCACAAAGCACATCAACATGACTCTTTCATAGAAGCGTTCTTTCTGTCTGCGCTTCCCTTTAATTAGAAAGCATTGTGAAAGAAATCTGAATTAATCACACTGACTTTACATGTGCGGCAGACGATAAATATGAAGGAAATTAAGGCACTGCTGAAAGTAGAAGCAGGTAAATAAGAACAATCTGTTTTTAAATATTTTGAATATAATTGCACTGTAAATTACATATGAATATGTAATCATTAATGTCTATACTTTATCTTGCATTGATAGAGGGAATCTCCAGACAACAAGTAAAGCCAGAGAGTGCACTGTTGAAGCTCTCTGCGAACCATTGTAACTGTACTCAAAGGCCTTGACACAAGACAATGGATAAGAACCTTATGGAGTGATCCCAATGGGGAGGCATGCCTAAGCGAGTAGAGTTAAGCTAGCCCAACACGGAGCAAATTTTGGCGAGTTCCTAGTTTGGATCCCCATGATGTAATTGACCAAATATTGCCATGTCCATATAGTAAAAGATGTCACCTGTAAGACCCCAATCCAGTGGTGGCCCGTAATGCAGGGCACAGGGGCGACACCCATCTATCCATGCATCAGGCCCCCCAATCTACATGCAGGATGGCTGGGCACATGGATTCCAACGTGAGGCTCTAATGGGCTTCAAAAAAGCGCGGGCTGCACTGTGCCCCGAGCCCACCCAGTTGTGTGACAATAGCAAATGAATATTCACTATTGTCACAGTGATTCTCCTCTCGGCCAATCAGGAAGCAGATCTTCAGACCCCTTTCCTGATTGGCCGAAAGGAGAAGCGATCTTATTGGCCTAGGAGGAGGAGGCGCACGGCAGCTAAGGATGCTAAGGAGAAGCTGTCCATTGCCCAGAGGGAAGCCACGCCATAGGTAAGTGTGGGCCGACCGGGGGGGGATCGGGGCAATTGACCCGACCGACTGACCCACAGGGGGTGCTCTGAGTAAACCGACTGACCAGGGGGTGGCTAGGGCTGTGGGTGCATTGTTTGCAGTCCCCCCCCCCCAAAAAAAAACACCAGCCGCCACTGCCCCAACCCTTATTTACATTTTAGCAAAAGAGAATTTTTCCTTTTTGGCATCAGACATCTTGATTGGCAGGGATCTACATCGCTGGACAACATGAATTACAACGGATGTACAGGGTAATTTAATTTAATTCCCAGAATGGAGTGAAAAAAATGTTTTCACGTGGGAGCATTGTCGTGATGGAGAATCCACTTGTCAGGCCAGAGTTACAGTCTTTTCCGCCAAACAATTTCTTGTAACCTTTTTAGAAATTTCAAGTAACAAGGGTGGTTGACCATTGTACCATGTTCTATGAAATCGTAGTCAACTATCCCCTTGTGATAAAAAAAAAAAAACACACCAGTATGAGGGTACGAGGGTAAACACCCTGTTCAGATTTGCATCCGTCCTTTGCATTTTCAGTTTTCCACTTCTTATGTCATTATGGACATTTGATTTCTTCATGGAATGTTCTCCATAAGCCTGTTGTAAAAGAGCTAAAGTTTCACTCGCACTTTTGCCAATTTTGATGCAAAATTTGATGTTAATCCACTGCTCCAGATTCCTGTCACCCATTTTCCACCAACAGTGCAACTCAAACACGTGTTATTTCTTCTACTACTCCATAAAGACTGAGTCAACTGGTCTGCGACCCAGGTGAGTGCAAGTTAGAACATGTCAGAACACGCTCAAGTGCGAATGGCTGTGTGAAATTGTCACACCTCATAAATCTTGGGACACTTTTGGTTTTTCTTTTATTAAAGGACTTGTCAACAACTGTGCATGTGTGTTTATTTACACTTTACATTTTTTGTGAATTTAATTTGGGACAACGGTATCTGGGTGCCATATTATTGTTAACCACAGGACGTTTATACCCTCTTCCTGCCCAGACTAATTTTCAGTTTTCAGTGCTCTCACACTTTGAATGACAATTACTCTCTCATGCTACACTGTACCCAAACAAATTTTTTATCATTTTTTTCACACAAATAGAGCTTTCTTTTGGTGGTATTTAAGAACTTCTGGGTTTTTTATTTTTTGCTACATAAGTGAAAAAAGTGCGCAAATTTTGAAAAAAAAACCCACTTTTTTTTAGTTTCTGTGATAAAATTTTGCAAATAAGTAATTTTTGTTCATAAATTTGGGCCAAAACCTATACTGCTACCTATCTTTGGTAAAAATAACTCAAATCAGTGTACAGGGTGGGCCATTTATATGGATACATCTTAATAAAATGGGAATGGTTGGTGATATTAACTTCCTGTTTGTGGCACATTAGTATATGTGAGGGGGGAAACTTTTCAAATCCAAAACCGGGTTTAAATACTTGTTTTTAATGAATAAACGTTTTAAAATAGTGTCTTTGATTTTTTTTCACCCAAAAAAAAAGTTTTAAACGCGTGAAAAAAGTGAATACATCGTTTTTTATTTTTTGGGTCTTCAAGAATTTATGGTGGTTTTCTTTCGAGATAAACACACTTTTTTTACTATTTTTTAAACAAACCCATGTCACATCGTACTCTCTCATTAACAGTAAGTTTCACACTCTCGTGACTTTTGACTTTTAATCAGACCCGTCCTTCTCCCATATTTGCAG
>BLSH010109878.1:11462-24449 GCA_018402905.1 Glandirana rugosa
AGAAAACCCTTGGACGGTGACACCCTGTCGTGTAAGGTGTTTAAGTACTTTCCCCCGTCTCAGATGGTCGACTTTTCCGTCGTCAACCTCACGATCGTTAAACCGGTTCGATCGTAATTCTGTGACTCGTACACCTACCGACCCTGTCATAAAGAAAAATGTCAAGTCGTTGACCTCATCCCTATAAAAGGACGACTTAAGTGGACCACCACATGACGATCGTCTAACCGACGTCCATGATCAAGACCATACGTAACGATGTGGAAGTAAGGAGAGTCACGTCCCCTGACAAGACATATGATGACCAGCCATGCAGTCCGTTGGCAAGAGTACCTAAAGAACCCACACCAGAAAACAAGGTGGACTCCTCCTTGCTCCTCATCTGGGATCTCAACCCCTACTATACCTGCAGTCCTCTCCAAAACCTGCACTGAGAGGAATGAAGGTGTAGCAATGCATACCAGAACTAGTACCTGCAGCCAATCTGCTAGCAGTACACCACCAGGTGAATTCAGCAGGAAAATATCCCTACTCCAGTTGCTGAACTGTAAAAAGAAATACTGTCCCAGCCATCCACATGCTCAGTGTCTTAATGCTAGCTTGGCCAAATTGCTAGCACTCCAACTGCTGCCTTTTCAGCTGGTAGACTCTGCCCCCTTTCATGAATTTGTGGAATGTGCTGTCCCACAGTGGCAGGTTCCCAAAAGACATTTCTTTTCACGTAAGGCCATTCCAGCTCTCTGCCGTCATGTGGAAGGCAATGTTTAGGCCTCATTGGACAGTGTGGTCAACAGCAGGGTTCATATTACTGCTGACTCATGGTCCAGCAGGCACGGTCAGGGACGGTACCTTTCCTTCATGGCACACTGGGTAACTCTGCTGGTAGCTGGGAAAGATGCAGGACAGGGTTCAGTTTTGGAAATAGTTCCACCACCATGCCTCCAAAAACCTGGTGGTGATTTGCCACATCAGCCTCCTTCACCCCTCCTCTTCTACCTCTGTGGCCTCTGAACCTGCAGTGCTCCCTAAGTGTTCAAGGGGCTATGCAAGCAGTCAGGCTAAAAGATGCCAGCGCTAACTCAAGCACTGCATGGCATCTTTTAGCCTGACTGCTTGCATTGCCCCTTGTAAACTTAGGGAGCACTGCAGGTCTGGAAGGCCACAGAGGTAGAAGTGTTGGGACAGGAGCCACACTGGGGAAGAGATACTTTCAGCTCTGCGGGTGCAGGCTCAGAGGTGGTTGACGCCACCGCAGCTTGAGCCAGGAATGGTTGTATGCAACAATGGCACTGACCTTCTCTCTGCCCTCTGACTGGGACAATTGACACATGTTCCATGCTTGGCACACATCTTGAATTTAGTGGTGCAGCATTTCTTGATCAGGTACCCAGGCTGCCCAACAACCGCCTCATTTGTGACATGCCCACCAGGTGGAACTCAACATTGGCAATGCTGCAGCGGCTACACGAACAGCAGAGGGCCATCAATGAGTACTTCTGTGAGCATGGCACCAAGACAGGCTCAGGGGAGCTTGGCTTTTTTTTGCCACATCAGTGGCTAATGATCAAGGATGCATGCATTTCCCTGTCACCATTTGAGGAGGCCACAAGGATGGTGAGCAGCGACAATGCATGCATCAGTGACACTGTCCCACTAATATTCCTTCTGGAGCACATGCTTCGTAGAATCATGGACAGGGCACTTGAGGCAGAACGGAGGGAGGAAGAGGAGGACTTCCTTTCCTCTCAAGGCCCTCTTTATGCAGAGAGCATTCCTGCAGAGCCGCCAAACACATGGGAGGAGGAGGAGGAGGATTGTGTCAGTATGGATGTAGAGTATATTACGCAGCAGTCTTCAAGGGATCATGGTTTTCAGGCCCCAGAAACCCAAGGAGTTGTACATGGCTGGGAGGAGGTAGTTCCTGATAATGTCATCCTCAGTGACCCAGAGGATACTCATGCCTCCTCAAACTTACCCTGCATGGGCTCTCTGATTCTAAAAAGCCTGAGAAAAGACCCTAGGATTCATGGTATCAAGGAGAGGGATCATTACTGGCTGGCAACCCTTCTTGATCCTTGATGAGTCCTCAGCACCCAGGCCTGATAGGTTCAAGCAACCATCGTCAGCATCTGCATTATATGGTGCAGGAATATATAGGGGCAAGAGCAGACATGGAGACCTTTCGAACTGAGCAACCACTGAGTTACTGGGTCTTGAGAATGGACCACTGGCCGAAACTTGCTGAATATGCAAATGAGCTACGGGCCAGCCCTGCATCAAGCGTGCTTTCTGAACTGACATTCAGTGTTGCTGGAGGGTTCATAACCGATCAAAGAGTGCGCCTGTTCACAGACTCGGTTGATAGGCTCACATTTATAAAAATGAATCAGTCCTGGATCAGCAGCTATCAAGCCCCTGATGCTGATGCAACTGATTAAATTTGCTAGGTATCTGGGATCCCTTGAAGACTGCCACTGCCCCTATTCCTCCTGTCCATAATCTAGAACAATATTTTGTAGTTAGGGCACCAGCAACACCCAAGGCCCAATTTTTCTGCACTTGCTTTACAGGGGCATGCCATAACATTTGTAAAACGAATTTAAAACAGCAGGGCCCGTTCCTGCGTCCAACAAGAGTAACTGCAAGGGGTTACAGGGTTCTGGAACCGCCAGCACCCAAGGCCCAATTTTTCACCACCTGTTTGATTGGGGGCTTTTGTCACAATTTGTAAACTAATTTACAACATCAGTCCCTGTTCCTCCGTCCAACAAGAGTAACTGCAAGCGGTTACAGTGTACTGGCACCACCAGCAACCAAGGCCCAATTTTTCGCCATCTGTTTGACTGGGGGATATCTACACAATTTGTAAACTAATTTACAAAAGCAGGGCCAGCGCCAAAATTGAAAAAAAAATTACCTGGGGTCCCCCAACCCCCAAAACCCGAACCAGGCCCTTCAGGTCTGGTATGGATTTTAGGGGAATCCCGGGTCAAATTTTAAAAAAATGGCGTGGGGTCCCCCCAAAATCCAAACCAGACCCTTATCCGAACATGCAGCCCTGGCATGGCAGGAGGGGGTGGGGACGAGCAAGCGCCCCCTCCTTCGAACCATACCAGGCCACATGCCCTCAACATGGGGAGAATGCTTTGAGGTCGCCCCCAAAGCACCTTGTCCCCATGTTCATGGGGAGAAGGGCCTTATCCCCACAACCCTGGCCGGTGGTTGTGGAGGTCTGTGGGTAGGGGGCTTATCAGAATCTGGAAGCCCCCTTTAATAAGGGGGCCCCCAGATCCTGACCCCCCTATGTGAATAGGGGGTGCATTGTACCCCTACCCATTCACCAAAAAAGGAGTGTTGTGGTAAAAAAAAAAAAAAAAACAAGAGGCAGTTTTTGACAAGTCCTTTATTGTGTAAAATGACTCTTTTCTTCTTTCTTCCTCCATCTTCTCCTGCCCTGGTCCTTCTTCTGATCTTCTGCTTCTTCTTTTAGTCTTCTTACTTCCTCTCTTCATCTTCAATCCTCTTCATGCTTCCACCCCAAAGCACCTTGTCCCCATGTTGATGGGTACAAGGCCCTCTTCCCAACCACCGTGGCTGGTGGTTGTTTGGGTCTGCAGTTGGAGGGCTGATCGGAATGTGAAAGCCCCCATTAGCAAGGTGGCCACCAGATCCTGCCCCCCCATGTGAACAGGTATTGGGTACATCGTACCCATTGACCTGAAAAGTGTAAAATGTTTTTAAAAATGGAGACATATTTTATCCAATCTTTTATGTCAAAAATGTTAAAGTGTCTCGCGATGTACATCCATGGTCAATAGGGATGGTCCCCCCGGTTCGAGTCAAATGTATGTTCGACCCGAACATCGGGGTTTGCCGAATCTCGAACATTATGGGACGTTTGTGTGAAAGTTGAGCACCCCATAATGCAGTGAAATTGTGGGGGAATGCCGCCCGCTGATTGGCCAAAGCATGCACATGACCTGCATGCTTTGGCCAATCACAGCATGCTCTGTAGTATACAGTAAGTGTAGGAATATATATGTACAGTATGGTGTATATATAATACACTGCATTTATTTATTTCAGGTACTTATATAGCACTATCAA
This sequence comes from Glandirana rugosa, assembly GCA_018402905.1. Classification (NCBI taxonomy): domain Eukaryota; kingdom Metazoa; phylum Chordata; class Amphibia; order Anura; family Ranidae; genus Glandirana; species Glandirana rugosa. The sequence goes on from BLSH010109878.1 coordinate 15,570, forward strand.
TTTGCACAGCGCTTTACATATATATTGTACATTCAGATCAGTCCCTACCCTCAAGGAGCTTACAATCTAAGGTCCCTAACACACATTCATACATATACTAGGGCCAATTTAGACAGGATCTAATTTACCTTCCAGCATGTCTTTGGAGTGTGGAAGAAACCGGAGTACCTGGAGGAATCCCACGCAGGCACAGAGAGAACATGCAAACTCCAGGTAGGTAGTGTTGTGGTTAGGATTTGAACCAGCGACCTTTTTGCTGCCAGGCGAAAGTCCTATCCACTACACCACTGTGTAGACTATATACAGTGCATGCATGCTCAGATAAGGGTCTGGCATAGATTTTAAGGGGAACTCCAAACCGAAATTAAACAAAAATTTTGGGTAGGGGTCCCGCCAAAGTCCGTACCAAGCCCTTCAGGGCTGGTATGGATATTAAGGGGAACCCCATGCCAAATTTTTAGAAAAATGGTGTTGGGTTCCCGCCAAAATCTAAATCAGACCCCAAAGCACCCTCCCCATGTTGAGGGCATGTAGCCTGGTAAGGTTTGGAGAGGGCATGTTCACTCGCCCCCCTCCCCCACCATGCCAGGGCTGCATGCTCGGATAAGGGTCTGGTTTGGATTTTGGGGGGAACCCAACACCATTTTTTTTAAATTTGGCGTGGGGTTCCCCTTGAAATCCATACCAGACCCAAAGGGCCTGGTATGGATGAGGGGGGGGGGGGCACCGCAATGCTTTTTCAACGATCTTTATATATATTGCAGGGAACCGGCAATACATTACAGCTGCAAGCAATTTTAAATGACAATTTTTCCTTTACAAATGTCATTTTGCGGTGGCACTGTTCTAAACATCACAGAGACTCATACTAAGGGGACCCCCCAAGCACGATATGTAAAGGAATATTTCAGGGTAAAATTAGAGATGGGGGTAATATTAGGGATGAGGGTGGTAAAATTAGAGAAAGAGGTGATAATATTAGGGATGAGGGTGGTAAAATTAGAGATAGGTGGGGTAATATTAAGGATGAGGGTGGTAAAATTAGAGAGAGGGGTGATAATATTAGGGATGAGGGTGGTAAAATTAGAGAGAGGGGTGGTAATATTAGGGATGAGGGTGGGAAAATTAGAAATAGGGGGTGGTAATATTAGGGATGGGGGTGGTAAAATTAAAGGGGGGGTGGTAATATTAGGGACGAGGGTGGTAAAATTAGAGATAGGGGGTGGTAATGTTGTTTTTATGGCAATGAACTTGCATACAAGCATTAAATGGAGGAATTTGGAAGTTACAAGTTTGAACCCAGTAGACGACCAGTGTGCAGCTCATGTGATCTGAGAGGCATCTTCCCAGACAAATAGAGCTCTGTTCTGTGTAGATTTCCTCCCAGTTTCTCAGAGTTGAAGTCTTAATTGCCTTTAATTGGGAGTAATTTTCAGGCACTGCTGGAGTAGATTTGGGAGTTATAGTAAATCAGACCCAAAATATTACTTCCTGTCATCTGAATGAAACTAATGATTACGGATAATTTATTTCAGATTCGTTGAAATTCTTTACTATTGTGATTCAGAGATTTGGATAAATCTCTCCGAATAACAAAAATTCTGTCCAAATTTCGATTTGTAACAAAATAAATCGCATATGTCTAAGTCATATGCAAAAAAGCACAGACGGTCCCCACTATGGTAGACTTAAAGTGGTAGTAAAGCGCTGGGTGCCTTTTTTTTTTTCTGACTGCAATGTAAAGCCATAATGTGCTAGTATGCATTGCATACTAGCACATTATGTGAAATGTACCTGAAAACGAAGCCTTCCAGCGATCCACTGACATCGCTGGAGGCCATCTTCACCGGTCTTCCTTCAAGGTCCGTGGACTCCGGCTGTGTGACTGGTCGGAGCCGCGATGACGTCACTCTCGCGCATGCGTGGGGGAGCCCCTGTTTACAGCACAGGGCTTTGAAAGAACGGCCATCCGGGTTCATGATCTCATCAGCTGCATGTATAGTAAATATCTCCTAAATGCGCACGTCTTGGAGATATTTACACTACCTATAGATAAGCCTTATTATAGGGAGATGTTAGTTTACAGCCACTTTAATGGTTAACTCCCATAATACAAAGGGCAAGGAGTAAGTGATATAAAAAAAAAAGTAAAACATCTGATCAGATTATTTTGTGGCGGGAAATTGTTGGCGGGAAATCAGGGAGTAGTACGGGCAGAAAGCATGGAGCTTCACTACTGTACAGAACATCTGCAGGTCGCTCTGATTTTCTCCTTGGTGGTCACAGGAGGTAAGAACTTCTGTCCCATGTTTTCTATATTGTCACCATTCTGCAGTATTGTCTATACACGTCCCAATCATAGTGTGCTGGGACTTGTAGTTCTACAGAGAGAGGAGAAAGGCAGGTATAGTGTGCTGGGGCTTGTAGTTCTACAGAGAGAGAAGAATAGCAGGTATAGTGTGCTTGGACTTGTAGTTCTACAAGGGCAGGAGAAAGGCGGGTATAGTGTGCTGGGACTTGTAGTTCTACAGCCAGGAGAAAAGCAGGTATAATGTGCTGGGGCTTGTAGTTCTACAGAAAGGAAAAAGGCAGGTATATTGTGCTGGGACTTGTAGTTCTACAGACAGGAGGAAGGCAGGTATAGTGTGCTGGAACTTGTAGTTCTACAGACAGGAGGAAGGCAGGTATAGTGTGCTGGAACTTGTAGTTCTACAGACAGGAGGAAGGCTGGTATAGTGTGCTGGGACTTGTAGTTCTACAGACAGGAGGAAGGCAGGTATAGTGTGCTGGGACTTGTAGTTCTACAGACAGGAGAAAAAGCAGGTATAATGTGCTGGGACTTGTAGTTCTGCAGAAAGGAAAAAGGCAGGTATAATGTGCTGAGACTTGTAGTTCTACAGACAGGAGAAAGGCAGGTATAGTGTGCTGGGACTTGTAGTTCTACAGAGAGAGAAGAACGGCAAGCATAGTGTGCTGGGACTTGTAGTTCTACAGAGAGAGAAAAATGGCAGGCATAGTGTACTGGGACTTGTAGTTCTACAGACAGGAGAAAGTCAGGTATAGGGCTGTCTTAATGCATGGGCGCCCTTGGGCACTGCCCAGGGGCCCTAGGTGCATGGGGGCCCCATGATAATCTTACATTACATCATACATGCCAACTGCCCTGGATCTGCTGGGATAGTGACACCTTTTACTAAGCTTTCCCAGGATTACCAGTGTCCCAATACCGTGCCCTTTGTGTTGATTCAATCTGTGATCCATGACAAGTTGTCTTATTCTTTAAAATTGATTTTATTGAAAGTACTAATAAATATATGTTTAATTCTATCAACTATTTATACTTTAATTCTTGAGAGCATGTGCACATATATGGGGCAGCCTGGTAGGGGCCCAATGGCATTCCTTTGCCCAGGGGCCCATGATGCTATTAAGACGGCCCTGGTTCTACAGACAGGAGAATGGCAGGTATAGTGTGCTAAAAAAGTAAAAACAAGGGTCCTTGCGCTACTATGGCCACTATTAATAGTGGTTGTAGGTGATAGAAAATAAGTGGTGAAATAAAAAGAGTCCTAGGTTGCCGCTATACCTAATACATGACCAAATATATTGACAGAGATATGCAAAAGAGTGGTACTGCGCAACCTGTATAATACAGTCGTATATGTAGTGTCCCTCTAGTGGTGAAAGTGTGTCAGGTCTCCCAGTAATGGGATCTTTTGGCTATCTATCCCAGATCTATCCGACATATATTTGACACTGCAGGTATGCAGATATGTACATATAGCAACAGCTTCAAAGGGGACTGTTTCACTTAAAAACTAGGATGCCTCTACAAATAAATAATTTCAATAACCTGGTAGTGGCTTTAAACAATAAATGTGCATAATAGATAGAAACAATTACTGGTATCAAAAAATGTTGTTAAATACACTTCATGGCGTAACTTAATACCAATCTAAATAAATATACAGTGCTCATATATAAAATAACTGTGCTCCAGGGTATAAAAATAAAGTCCAATATTCAATGCAATTATAATAGTGACATAAAGTGACTGGTGCTCAAGTGTCCATTCAAACATTTGGTGTTTAATTCGCGTAAAGAAAGCCTCTTTTTTCTGGGGGGTTCAAGACTTATTCTCCCCCAAAGAGATTCCTCTAGACGGTGCTCTTGTTGTGGTATGTGCTCACAGAACTCTCACCTCTGTATATCTGGCTATGTGCATGTAAAGGTATCTTTACAGGATCTCGCTCTGCTCATCCAAATCTCCTTTCCTGCTGCTCCTGCGGGGGATGGGTGGTCCGTCCGACCGATCGGTCGCTACTCCCCTTCCTTGGATAAAGACCCTTAATATCTCAGATGCAAAGGAAGAAACAGAGGGCTCCCATGGTGTAGTAGAATGAAGATCCAATTTATTTAGTCAAATAAAAAAGTTTGCATAAAACCAATTTAAAATCAATAAGAATGTCCAGCGAGGGTAAAAGCAACCTCTCACTAGGTATCCAGCAATGTAATGTGCAGCCTACGCATTACGTCACGTCACGTGACTTCTTCAGGGCCCTGAAGAAGTCACGTGACGTAACGCGTAGGCTGCACATTACATTGCTGGATACCTAGTGAGAGGTTGCTTTTACCCTCGCTGGACATAGTGGGTTGGGACTTGTAGTTCTACAGAGAGAGGAGAAAGGCACGTATTGTGTGCTGGGACTTGTAGTTCTACAAAGAGAGAAGAAAGGCAGGTATAGTGTGCTGGGACGTTTAGTTCTATAGACAGGCGTTGGCAAACTAATACATTTACAATATTTAAATTAATATTTCTGACTTTTAAGACATTTCTGTAATACACGCTGTCACAACACACAGGGATATTTCAGAGATGTACAGTTTAGTAGCACTCTTCAAAGAGGGACAGATTATTTAAGTTATTGCTGAGTGCATTAGAGATCATTTTTTACAATTTTAAAATATTGTTGAACCCCTTCCCGCCAACCCCACGCACATATGTGGCCTCACGGAAGTGGGTTGTTATTCTTGGGGTTGCAGGTATGTGTTTCTGTCTTTGTGCTGGGAGTGCACTGCACAGAAACTGGGCTTTCACCAGGAGGTGCTGACCACTGGGACCCGGGACTCTCGGTTTCAGGGCACTTGATCTCTATGATAGCCACTGATTGGCTATCACAATGATCAGTCACTGTGAGCCTGCTCCTGGGTTTACTTCCTCTTTTGAGTGAATATAAAGATACATTGTATCTTTCTATCACTGCAGGAGAGGAAGATAACAAAAATGTGTAAAAAAGAAAGAAAGAAAAATAAAGAAAAAATAGCTGGAGCAAGGTTTGCTCAGTGTCAGAAAAACAAGGGACCAAGAATGAAAGAACTAAGGGCCGGATCACACGAGTGCAATGCCAGACATCCCATTTGATTTGCACCGCATTGCTGTGTAGATCACATGCGATGTCTGTGTGATACAAACAGTATGGCTGAATTCACATCACATTTGGGCTAAACTCGTGTTTAGATTATGCAAATCGTGCTGTGTTTTGCAAACTGATTGCGGGGTGTTGTTAACTTAACATGCGCTCCGCAATCAGTTTGCATAAACATGTTTGCGATTTTGATGCCCTGCAGATTTGCAGCAAACAGGGCCTTAAAGCGGTATTAAACTCAGAAGCAACCATTTAAGGCCCCTTTCACACTGGGGCTGGCTGGCAGTAGCAGTAAATCCCCGCTAGTTTCAGCGGGGATTTAGCGCTGTAATAGCGGCGCTACAGCGCCGCTATGCAGGCGGGTGCGCGGCACTTTTAACCCCCCACAAGGGGTTAAAATGGGGTTAAAAGTGCCGGTGCGCCACGCTACCGAGGCGGTGTGCAGCAGCTTCGGAAGCGCTGCCCATTGTTTTCAATGGACAGGGGCGGTGGAGGAGCGGTGTATCACCGCTCACCGCACCGCCCCAAAGATGCTGCTTGCAGGACTTTTTGTAACGTCCTGCAAGCGCACCGCCCCAGTGTGAAAGCACTCCAGCTTTCACATTGAGGTGGGTGGGGAGGTATTTTTGAGGCGCTTTACAGTTGCAGGGCGCCTTTAGCCAATCACTGCATAGCAGCCTCAATCCACGCCCCACACTATATAAAGCCGCTTGTACAGTGGCTCTATGTAGTGTGTTGGCGGCAGTGGTCAGGCAGTGTAAAAATATATGTATGTATGTATGTATGTATATGTGTGTGTGTGTGTATAGCGTATTCGGGGGTATATGTACGGTATATGGTACACTTGACGTGGTGTCTTAAAATATACAGTTTTTAACCCCTTAACCCCCAGAGCCCTTTTTTACATTTGTTGTTTACAAGTTAAAAAATTTTTTTGATAGAAAAATACTTAGAACCCGCAAACTTTAGATATCCTTTTTCAAACACCCTAGAGAATAAAATAGCGATCGCTGCAATACTTTTTGCCACACGGTATTTGCGCAGCGGTCTTTCAAGCGCTTTTTTTTTTTGGGGGAAAAAAAAAAACACTTTTTAGAGTTAAAAAATAAGACAACAGTAAGGTTAGCCCAATTTTTTGTATATTGTAAAAGAGGATGTTACACTAAGTAAATAGATACCATACATGTTACGTTAAAATTGCGCCCACTCGTGGAATGGTGACAAACTCCGGTACTTAAAAATCTCCATAAGCAAAGCTTTAAAAAAAATTTTAACGGTTACCAGGTTAGAGGTGCAGAGGAGGTCTTTTGCTAAAATGATTGCTCACACTCTGGCGATCGCGGCGATATCTCACATATGTGGTTTGAACACCGTTTTTATATGCGGGAGCGACTTATGTATGTGTTTTCTCTGCTGCACAAGCTCGCGGGGACGGTGGGGCTTTACATTTTTTTTTTTTTTTATATACTTATTTTATTTTATTTTTTCTTTTAACACTGTTCCTTTAAAAAAAAAATCTGATCATATTTATTGCTATCACAAGGAATGTAAACATCCCTTGTGATAGTAATATATGGTGACAGGTACTCTTTATGGAGGGATGGGGGGTCTAAAAGACCCCCCATCCCTCCTTTGCACTTCACAGTATTCAGATTGCCAAAAACGGTGATTCTGAATACTGTCATTTTTTTTTAAACCGGAGCCGTTAGCCGCTGAGTAAACCGGAAGTGACGTAACGTTGCTTCCGGAAATGTACGGAGTCCCTGATCGAAGTCGGTTATGGCTTCCACAGGGACTACACACAGCCGGTGGACGCGCTGGATCGGAGCTCCGGTCTCCCGGTGGGACAGGAGGCCGGAGAAGAGTGGCGGACGGTGGCGGGAGGGGGGATGTCCCCTCCCACTGCCTGGGATAATGACCGAGCAGCTTCCGAGCCGGATCGGCTGTTATTAATGGATAACCGGCCTCCTGCTCTAAATAACAGGACCAGGGTGTAGCCCGTAGCTGCAGATTATACCCCGATACTTCCACTTAAAGCTGCCGCCATTTATAAACAGCGATTACAACAGCAGGGCCCGTTCCAGCGCCTAAGAAAAGTAACTGCAAGGGGTTACAGTGTTCTGGCACCGCCAACACCCAAGGCCCAATTTTTCGCCACCTGTTGGGCTGCGGCGTCATCACAATTTTTAACCACTTAACGTGAATCGTCATTTATAAACGGCGGCAGATTTAAGTGGATGTATCGGGGTATAGCCTGCAGCTACAGGCTATACCCCGGTATAGTTTTTTAGAGCAGGCGGCCGGCTATCTGGTGATAAAGGCCGATCCGGCTCGGAAGCCGCTCGGTCTTTATCCCAGGGAGCGGGAGGGGCCATCCCCCTCCCGCCACCGTCCGCCGCTCTTCTCCGGCCTCCAGTCCCACTAGGAGACCGGTGCTCCAATCCGACACTTCTGGCCGCTGTGTGGAGTCCCTGTGGAAGCGGTTTACTCGGCGGCCAACCGCACCGGTTTTAAAGAAAATGACAGTATTCAGAATCGCCATTTTTGGCGATCTGAATACTGTGAAGTGCAAAGGAGGGATGGGGGATCTTTTAGACCCTCCCCATCCCTCCATAAAGAGTACCTGTCACCATATATTACTATCACAAGGGATGTTTACATTCCTTGTGATGGCAAGAAAAGTGATCAGATTTTTTTTTTAAACAAACAGTGTTAAAAAAAAATAGATAAATAAAATAAATAAAAAAAATGTTAAAAAAAAAAATTAAAGTGCCACCGTAACCGTGAGCTCGCGCAGCAAAGAAAACGCATACGTAAGTCACGCCCGCATATAAAAACGGTGTTCAAACTACACATGTGAGGTATCGCCACGATCGCCAGAGTGTGAGCAGTAATTCTTGCAAAAGACCTCCTCTGCACCTCTAACCTGGTAACCAATAAAAATTTTTAAAGCGTCGCCTATGGAGATTTTTAAGTACCGGACTTTGTCGCCATTCCGCAAGTGTGTGCAATTTTCAACCTTAACATGTGTAGCGGAGGGATAAAATCCTGCATCACTGACACAGCCTGCTACAGCCAAAGAGGGATTTGCTTCCCCCCTCCCTCAGGAATTTATAAACTCACACACACTTGTTAGTGCAGCCTGACTTGCTCTGGCTGCTGTTTGTTGATTGGGACTTGAAGTCAGCCAGCTCAGGAGGAGCATCAAGCAGTAGAACTGCATCTTGGGAAATGGAGTTCGAAGTGCTGGGATTCCCATTAGACTGATTGGGATGCAGACTACAAATCCCAGTATGCTGGCTGAATGAAGGGGGTGAACAGGAAGGAAAGACCTGGAAGAGATCAGAAGAGCCGCAGCCTCGTGTCTGAAGGGAGAGGGAAGGCTTCAGGGAGCTGGGTATGTGAAAGAGCATCCCAGAGTCTGCTCAAGGATCGACTCATCCCTGCCTCGATC
>BLSH010109879.1:31236-44032 GCA_018402905.1 Glandirana rugosa
GATGTCCATTCGGATATTATTCCGAATGGACATCCATTTTACTTATAGAGGATTTGGAAATACCAAATCCTCTATAAGCGAGACGTACGTCGGCGACTACAGTCGCGGCGTACGCGAGACTACTAGACCGCCTCCGACGGCATTTTAGTCCCGAGTGAAGGTCTTCCTTCTCGTCACTGCAAAGTCCCGAGGCCGCGACACTCGCCGCATGGACCTTCTTTCTTGTCCCTGTAGTACAGCCGTGGGAATGCGACTGGCGCAGCCCGTAGCCCCAGGAGAAAGATTTCATTCACAAAGTATTCTGCAAGACAATAGCATAATGTGTTAGTATGCATCGCATACTAACACATTATGAAACACTTACTTTAGAAAGAGGACCCCGATGCCCGACGCGGTCAGCGTAAGGGTGCCGACATGATGTCCCTGTTCTTTCTTCCAGGTACGCCGCTCACAGCGCCGGAGCCCTGAAACGTCACTGCTCTTCCTTCTGGAAGTGAGCCCTGATTTTACGGCAGCCTCCGCCAGATCATCAGAGCGCATGCGGCGCTGACATCAGCGGCTGCATGCAGAGCGAATATCTCCTAAACCATAAAGGTTTAGGAGATATTCATTTTACCTACAGGTAAGCCTTATTATAGGCTTACCTGTAGGTAAAAATATACATTGGGGGTAGACAACCACTTTAAGAGCAGGTCCAGCCTGAGAACGAAAAATTAAAAGTCAATGGCTACAAATACTGCAGCTGCTGACTTTTAATATATGGTCATTTACCTGTCCAGGGAGCCTGCGATGTCTGCACCTAAAACTGATCTTCAGGATCGGCACTCGGGGTCTGCTTCCGCCATCGCCACTAAGAGAAGCCGGCAGTGAAGCCTTTCGGCTTCACAGCCGGTTCCCTACTGCGCATGCGTGAAGCGCGCTTCGTGTTCTAATTGGCCCAGCGGCAGGAGAAGGAGGAGGGGGGGCCGAACTTCCAGGAGATGGGCCGCGGCCCCGTCTCCCCGACGTGGAGAAAAAACAGGTCCCCCCTCCCCCCTGAAAGGTGCCAAATGTGGCACCGGAGGGGAGGAGGAAGCAAATGAGTGGAAGCTCCACTTTTGGATTCAGCAAGACAACAAGTGGACAGCACACTCAGATACCAACAGTATTCATTTCATCAATTAAAAAGTTTTTGTCAAAATTTTCGTCAGCACCATTTTTACAGTGACGAAAACTAAACGAAAAGTACACAACATGATTATCTGAAATAACGAATGCTGCATCTAAACAAATGGAACATAATGAATTAATAATAATAATAAATAATAATCACTTTTTATTATTAATTATTATTATTAATTCATTACGTTCTATTTGTTTAGAAGCAGCATTCGTTATTTTGGATAATTCGTAACTTGGATAAATTTGTATTCATTACGTTCACTAAATGCCAAATTTGAAAGGAAATTCCAGTACCTATAATTTAATAGTTAGCTATTATTAGTTAGTTATTTGGATTTTTGTTCTTATTTTTGGGATTTCGTTCTTTCGAATTTTCAGATTTTCTTTCTTATTTTCAAATTTTTGTATTTCCGAATGTTCAGATTTCGAAATTTGCATTCTTACGATGTTACCAATTTATTCGAAATGACGCATTTCGATCATAACGAATGACCCGAAAAATGAAAGAAACAAACAAAGGAAACAAAAACAAACACATTTCTCTTTCGTTCATTGACAGGCACAGCAGCTCATGGACTAAGTGGGTTGTGCTGCCCTCTTCAGGAGTGGTTAGGCAGAACAGGCAGTTCTAACAGCAAAAAGAACAACAAACAGACACAACCCCTCCCAGGGGGCAGTCCCCACTGGCAGACAACCCTCCACCCTGCTACTGCTAGCTCAGTTTTTTTCTGCCTAGTGCAAGGAGTATACCTGGCTCCCTGTTGGGATCTGTGGTACCTCTCTTGGTCCACTTCGGCTGTCCTGGAGGACAGCCTAACAGATGAAGACTGCAATCAAGTAGCAGTGCTGGGTGACAGGCTGGGTTCTTAGATCCAGGTAGTCTCCCCAGCCGGCCAGCGAGTGCGCGCAGACCTTAGCTCCGCGCTGGGTCGGCCGCAACGGGCCCCGCGGGTTAAACTTCCTGCCGGTGCACATATGACCGGGCTCCTGAGTCCGTGTCGCTGTGCTACCATGGCCGACAGCTCCCCCTGACCTGACAGGTGAGGCAGATCTGTCTCGGGTGGGATACCTGCTCCGCCCGACTGGATGGGTAAGTACTCCCCCCCCCCACTAGGATCTGGGGTGGAGCAGGCGTGTTTCCCCTGGGATGTTAGGCTGACGGGTTGCTACCCCCTTCCTCCCCTCCTAAGCTTCACCCCACCTCCGGTGCTGCGCTGTTGCTGCTTCCCCCCCAGTGCTCCTAGGGGGCGTCCAGGGCCTTTACTGTCCTCCCTCCTCCTTGCCTTGTGCTGCTGGGCGGTTGCTGTGGTCGGTTTCGATCAGCAGCCATTTTGCTGTGGTTTCGGCCACCATTTTCTTGTGGCTGGCCGCATGGTTCGCCCTCTGGGACACCCAGCGGCCATTTTGGTGTAGTCGCGGCGCTCCTGGCTGTGGGTTTGGCCTTTAGTGTGCAGCAGCGGCCATTTTCTTGTGGCCTATGCACATGTGCCGTCCTGTGTGTGTGGGGGGCGGCCCCTGTGGCTCTTTGGCACCGTTTTACCCCCCCCGCACAGCGTGGAGAGCTCTCTGTGGGATGGCAGCAGTGGCAGGCATGGAGGACGGGCAGGCAAGGCAGCGGCGGCGGTGGGCAGCAGCAGGCACGGCTCCTCTCCTGGACGTTTGAGTGGGCAGGTGGTGAGTCCCTCCAGGGTTACCCCCTATAGTAAGTCCTGCGCAGCATTTTGGGGTGGGGGTGCCTGGTCTCCTGGTACTTGGGCCTCAGTCAGGTGGCATGTTACCAGGGTGGGTGGCGCAATAGCAGCCTATACAGGTGCCTCCCCACCAGACGTCTCCGTGGTTGCAGCCAGCGCCTCAGGGACTGCAATCCCTCTTGACGCTCTGTCGGCAGTCCTGGATACGTTTGTCTCCCGGGTAGAGACGCTGTGGGAGCGCAAGGTGGCGAAGAAGCAGCCCCTACCCCCCCTTCCTCTGGTGAGGACTCGGACCACGATGGGGGCTCCACCGTGACGGGGACCACCCTTGAGCTGTCGGATGGCGAGGCCCCGGACGCTCACGATAGTGAGGCCGAGTCTGCGGCGACCACTGCTGCGTAAGAGAAGGCATTAGTCAGCGCCCTGATCTCTTCAGCGCGTGGGACCCTGAAGTTGGACGATACGGCTGGACCCTCTCAGGAGGTGCCCGTCCCTTTTGGGGTCACATAAACCGGCACACGTGGCTAAGGGTTTTCCCTATGTGTCTTACCTGGATACGTTTGTTTATAGAGACTGGGAACGCCTCAGAGCTCGCTTCCCATTCCCAAACGTTTCTCTGTGCGTTTATCCCTTCGAGGACAGCTTGTTAAAAAAGTGGGCACCGCCCCCCGTGGTTGATCCCCCAGTGTCTCGTCTGCACAGGGCGACCACGATCCCAGTGGAAGGCACACCGTCCTTCAAGGACCCGGCTGACAGGAAGGCCGAGGCCTTCGTTAGATCTAGTGTTGAGCGAACCTGGACTGTAACGAACTTTGGGTTCGGGTTCTGGGTTCTGGTAGTTGATCACGCATGTTGAATAGCTGCAGGGCAGCCAATCAACAAGCGTTTCACTGGTTTGCCCTTAGAAGCCATCACAGCCATTCCTACTAATGGCATGGCTGTGATTGGCCACTGCATCATGTGACCCAGCCTCTTTATAAGCTGGAGTCACTTGATGCTGCAGTCACATGCTCTCTGAGACTCTGATTGTATAGGGAGAGGAAGCTGCCAGCGTTTTTGTGAGGGACAGATTGCAGACATTTTAACATCTGATCCTGCATCCTGAGATTACTACTACTGTTGCTCTGAGGGACAGATTGCAGAAATTTGGGATTTCACATACTGCTGCTTTGAGTGACAGATTGCAGATCAAACCCTGTATTACACAACGATCTGACTGCACTAGGTAGAGGCTTCTACTTAGAGGGACAGATTATTGTTCAAAAAGCATCTACTAGTTCTAAAGGGAGAGCTTCCAGCTGTTGGTGTGAGCGGTGCATTTCTTGCACCAAAATAAAAAGTCCGTCTACGTTGGTGCTTTCAAAAAAAAAAAAAGGTATTAATTGGTATGAATAAATATTTACATAGGGCTACATAGTACATTTGCGGGCACAATGAGGAGAGCATTGAATGCCAGCATTTCAAAATCCCTGGCCTTTGAAATGCTGTCATTCCGTCTGGTGGACACGGACAGTTTCAGAAACCTGATGGCGGTGGCTGTCCCACAGTACGTGGTTCCCAGCCGCCACTACTTTTCCAGGTGAGCCATCCCTTCCCTGCACAAACAAGTCGGGGACAAGATCAAGTGTGCACTGCGCAACGCCATCTGTGGCAAGGTCCACATAACCACTGATACATGGACCAGTAGGCACGGGCAGGGACGCTATATCTCGCTAACTGCACACTGGGCAAATGTAGTGGCGGGTGGGCCTGAGCCGGCTAGCCATTTGGCGCATGTCCTTCCACCACCGAGGATTGCAGGGCATTTCTCTTTGCCTCCTGTTGCCTCCTCCTCCTACTGCGCTTCCTCCTCCTCGACCACCTACTCATCCGCTCAGCGTAACACCTTCAGCACAACCAGAGGGAAACGACAGCAAGCTGTTTTAAAACTGATATGTTTGGGGGATAAACCCCACACTGCGCAGGAGCTGTGGACGGGCATTGAACAACAGACCAATGAGTGGTTGTTGCCACTGAGTCTCAAGCCCGGCCTGGTGGTGTGCGACAATGGCCAAAATCTCGTAGCGGCTCTGAGCTAAGCCGGTTTGACGCACATCCCTTGTCTGGCTCATGTGCTGAATTTGGTGGTACAGAATTTTCTAAAAAACTACCCGGATATGTCAGAGCTGCTGCATAAAGCGCAGGCTGTCTGTGCGCACTTTCAGCGTTCTCACCCTGCTGCTGCTCGCCTGTCTGCGCTGCAGCGGAACTTCGGCCTTCCCGCTCACCGCCTCATATGCGACGTGCCCACAAGGTGGAACTCCACCTTGCACATGCTGGAGAGACTGTGCGAGCAGCAGCAGGCAATAGTGGAGTTTCAGCTGCAGCACGCACGGGTCAGTCGCTCTGCGGAACAGCAACACTTCACCACCGAGTGGGCCTCCATGCGAGACCTGTGTAGCGTATTGCGGTGTTTTGAGTACTCCACCAACATGGCCAGTGCCGATGACACTGTTCTCAGCATTACTATCCCACTTCTATGTCTTCTTAAAAAAAACACTTCGGGCCATGATGGAAGAGGATGTGGCACAGGAGGATGAGGAGGAGGAAGAGGGGTCATTTCCACAGTTATAAGGCCAGTCATTCGCAAGTGGCTCGGAGGGTGGGTTCCTGCACCAGCATAGGCCAGGTCAAAAATATTCAAGCCAGGGCACCGTTCTGGAGGACGAGGAAGATGAGGAGGAGGAATCGCAGCAGGGTGGCACCCAACGCAGCTCATGGGCATCACTGGAGCATGGCTGGGGGGATACAGAGGACACAGATGATATACCTCCCACAGAGGACAGCTTTTCTTTGCCTCTGGGCAGCCTGGCACACATGGCCGACTACATGCTGCAGTGCCTGCGCAACGACAGCCGAGTTGCCCACATTGTAACTTCTTCTGATTACTGGGTGGCCACCCTGCTGGATCCCCGTTACAAGGACAATGTGCCGTCCTTAATTCCCTCACTGGAGCGTGAGAGGAAGATGCGCGACTACAAGCGCACACTGGTAGAGGCGCTGCTGACGGCATTCCCAAATGACACCGGGGGCTCAGTGGAAGCACAAGGTGAAGGCAGAGGAGGAGGAGGAAGAGGCCACCAATGCAGCTGTGCCACCGCCAGCACCTCAGAAGGCAGGGTTAGCATGGCCGAAATGTGGCAAAGCTTTGTCAGCAGCCCGCCACAACAAACAGCACCACCAGCCGATAGACAACGTCTTAGCAGGAGGCAGCATTTCAGCAACATGGTGCAAGAGTATGTGTGCACACGCCTACACGTACTGACTGATGGGTCTGCCCCATTCAACTTCTGGGTCTCCAAATTGGCCACATGGCCTGAGCTTGCCCTTTATGCCTTGGAGGTGCTGGCCTGTCCTGCAGCCAGTGTATTGTTTGAACGTGTCTTTAGCACGGCAGGGGGCGTTATCACAGACAAGCGCAGCCGCCTGTCCACAGCCAACGTGGACAAGCTAACCTTTATTAAAATGAACGAGGCATGGATCCCACAAGACTTGTCGGTACCTTGTGCAGAATAAACATTTAGACCGGACTCACACAGCCATTCGTATACTTGTTTTTTTGAATAGGCCTCAATATTTTGGGGGCTACCCCAATTATAAAAAAAACAAAAAAAAAAGTGTTGGCTACCTCCTCCTCCTCGACCACCGCCACTTCCACCTACACTGCCACGGTCACGGCCTAGTCAACCTCTAGGCTCCTACTCCACATCCACCCCCCCTTCCCATTTTTTTTATTTGATTTTAATTTATTTTCCCTATCCCCATTTTTTTGTAGGGCACTTGCCCTACTCTTACCCCCATTTTACTTCCTTTTGCAACCCTCCAGCACTTGCCAGAACGTGGAATGTTTCCAAGGGTTCTACTCCAACCTGTTCGTGGTCCCTAAGAAGGATGGGGTCTGCCCGATCCTGGACCTGAAGGCTCTCAACTGCTTCGTACGTGTACGAAGATTCTGGATGGAGTCTGTCCACTCTGTGGTAGCGGCCCTGCACCAGGGCGATTTCCTGGCTTCCCTCGACATCAAAGATGCGTACCTCCCATATGCACACAGCACCAGCACTTTCTGTGGTTCTGGCTCTGCTGAGGCAGAGGGGCATCGCGGTGGTGGCGTATCTGGACGTCTTACTCTTGCGAGCGGAGTTGGCTCCAGCTCTCAGGGACAATGTGGCGATCGCCTTGCACACTCTGCAGGAATTCGGCTGGGTGATCAATCTCCCGTAGTCGGTACTGACTCCGTCTCACCGCCTGGAGTATCTTGGTCTGATCCTGGATGCAGCCCAGGCGAAGGTTTTTCTCCCACCATCCAAGCGACAGACGCTCCAGTCTGCGGTTCGGTCTCTGCTGTCCCAGAAATGATCCTCCCTACATTTTTGCATGCGGGTCCTGGGCCTTATGGTGACCACCTTCGAGGGGGTCCCATACACTCAGTATCACACCTGTGCTCTGCAGCGAGAGATTCTTCTGAAGTGGGACAAGTCCCCCTCATCCCTGGATCAGCTGATCAGGGTGGACCACCAGACAAGGACTTCACTGTTTTGGTGGATGCGGGCTCTGGCCCTACGGTTGGGGAAGTCTTTTCTCCCCCTCCATTGGACGGTGGTCACGACGGACGCCAGCCTGACCGGCTGGGGAAGAGTCCTGAGGCTGTTGTCAGCCCAGGGCCAGTGGTCTCCAGAGAAGTCTTGTCTCCCGATCAATGTCCTGGAATTGCAGGCCATCAGGTGCTGCCTCTCCCATTGGACGAGGAGGCTGCATGGGTGCCCTGCCCGGATTCAGTCGGACAATGCCATGGCATATGTGAATCACCAGGGTGGGACAAGAAGCTTGGCTACGGCCTCGGAGGTAGCTCACATTCTGCGGTGGGCAGAACTCCACGTACCGGCAATCTCCGCTGTCCACATTCCGCGCGTAGAGAATTGGCAGGCGGACTACCTAAGTCGTCAGGGGCTGTACCAGGGAGAGTGGTCCTTGCACCCGGATGTGTTCCATCAGATTTGTCTGAGGTAGGGTACTCCGGACGTGGACCCGTTAGCGTCCCGTCTCAATCGGAAGGTGCAGACCTTTGTGAGCAGGAGAAGGGATTCCTTGGCGGACGCGACGGATGCTCTAGTAGTTTTGTGGGCTCGGTACCAGCTCATCTATGCCTTTCCCCCTCTCAAGCTGCCTCCGCGCCTTCTGCGCAGAATAGAAGCGGTGGGCATACCGACCATTCTAGTCGCTCCAGATTGGCCAAGGTGCCCTTGGTACGCCGACGTAGTACGAATGGTAGTACGAAAATAGTAGTGGCGACTCCTGCTTTGTGAGGATCTGCTGTCCCAGGCTCCCATCTTGCATCCTGCTTTACCCTCTCTGGCTTTAACGGCCTGGCTATTAAATCCCAGGTGTTGAGGGATCGAGGTGTCTCCGACTCAGTGATCCCCACCATGCTTAAAGGCACGTAAGGCCACTTCCCGCAAGATTTACCAACGCCTGGAGGGCTTATATCGCCTGGTGCGAGAATGGGGGGTGGAACCCCCGATCTTTTTCGGTATCTCGGGTTCTGGCCTTTCTATAGCGGGGTCTCGACCAGAAGCTGGCGTTGAGTATGATCAAGGGTCAGATTTCTACAAGTATTGAACCTTGTGAGCTGCTGTATACACACCTGCTGCCTGCACTCACCACCTCCCTTCAATGTGGTCAATCAAGCATATAATCAGTATAACTAAAAGTTATATATATGAGTGCAGCGCTATTTGTAACTAAATCAAGTGCAAACTACAGATACTAATTAAATACAGTACATACATTCATAAAGTACAAATAAATATATCCTCCTTGTAGAATAACTACATAAGTGCAAAGTGGTACATTAATAAAGTGCAACAGAATTCATTCCTAGAGTTCATGCAATAGTCCATATAATGCAGTCTTGATCGTTTATCCTGCTCTCCACATCAGTTGCATAAATCATCAAATTCTTGACAGTTATATATAACTTTTAGTTATACTGATTATAAGGGTCAGATTTCTGCCCTGGCGATCTTTTTTCAGCATCCTTTGGCGACGCATTCTTTGATCCGTACTTTCATGCAGGGGGTGCGACATGTCGCCCCCCAGGTACGGTCGCCTCTGGAGCCATGGGATTTCAATTTGGTCCTCTTGGTTCTTCAGAAGCCGCCCTTTGAGAATATCAGGGAGATATCGCTGCAATTGCTTTTGCAAAAGGTGGCTTTCCTGGTAGCCATCACATCCGCTCAGTGGGTGTCTGAGTTGGCGGCTCTATCATGTAGGTCACATTATCTGGTCCTACACAAAGATAAGGTGGTTCTGCGACCATCACCTTCCTTTTTGCCGAAGGTGGTGTCATCTTTCCATATCAATGAGGACATTGTCCTTCCTTCGCTCTGCCCGCGCCTGTCTCACCCGAAGGAGGTTGCTTTGCACTCCCTGGATGTTGTTCGGGCCCTGCGGGTGTATCTGGCGACCACTGCCTCTTTCGGGGGTCGGATGCACTTTTTGTAGTGGTGGATGGCCCACGCAAGGGTCTGGCGGCCTCGTCGGCCATCATTTCACGTTGGATTAGACAGACGGTGACCCGAACCTATGCTGTTCGGGGTCTGGAGCCTCCTTTCCTGGTCATGGCTCACTCTACCAGGGCAATTAGCACTTCCTGGGCTTTCCGACATCAGGCGTCTGTATAAGTGTGCAAGGCGGCTACTTGGTCCTCCGTGTACACCTTCTCAAAGTTTTACAAAGTTGTTGTTTTAGCATCCTCTGATGCTGCACTTGGCCGCAAAGTTTTGCAGGCGGCCGCGTGAGATACGTCTGGTTCCTCACAGAGGGTTCTGTTGGGTGTAGTTCTTTTGCTGTTCCGTTGCTCACCTCTCATTGTTTGGCACTGCTTTTGGATGTCCCACTTAGTCCATGAGCTACTGTGCCCGTCAATGAACGAAACAGAAAACGGGATTTTTTACATACCGTAAAATCCCTTTCTCTGAGTTCATTGATGGGCACAGCACCCACCCCTCTTGTTTACGTTGCACTGCTTGTTACAAACTGAGCTAGCAGTAGCAGGGTGGAGGGTTGTCTGCCAGTGGGGACTGCCCCCTGGGAGGGGCTGTGTCTGTCTGTTGTTCTTTTTGCTGCTAGAACTGCCTGTTATGCCTAGTCACTCCTGAAGAGGGCAGCACAACCCACTTAGTCCATGAGCTGCTGTGCCCATCAATGAACTCAGAGAAAGGAATTTTACAGTAAGTAAAGAATCCCGTTTTTTTTTGGCAGTGCACATCTAGTACAATTACCAATGTAGATGTTAATGGAAGATTTTTAACTTGTCTGGGTAGGTCCGCCTCTGGAGGAACATCCCAATAAAGTTGCATCCATTGCAGAGGAACTGGACATGGAGGGTGCCAATAAAGGTGAGTGTGATTCCTTGCTGTAGGTTGACATTGGTCAGGTCACATGATGTGCAGTGGTGGCTGGTTAAATTTTAGAATGGGGGGTGCCAGACCCCGCCCTTCCTTTTTGACCCCTCCCACTTCTCATAAGCCCCATCCCTTACAGATTCCACCCTTTGTGTCAGGAGTATACAGCCCAGCATCACCAAATAGGGTATACAGCATCAGCAGATAGGGGTATATACAGCATCACCAGATAGGGGTATATACAGCATCACCAGATGGGGGTATATACAGAATCACCAGACGGGGTATATACAGCATCACCAAACGGGGGTATACACAGCATCACCAGAGGAGTATATACAGCATCACCAGACAGGGGTATACACAGCATCACCAGATAGGGTATACAGCATCCACCCCCCCACCGCGGGGCTTGCGGCACTGACAGCATCCCCCCCTGGAGGGCAGTCGAGACATTAAACCGCACTTACCCCATCTAGGAAGCCGGCAGGCAGCGGTGTCCGGCGAGTGGGGAGCGGCTTGACTTCAGCTGTGCATCCCCCTCCTCCTCCGAGAAAGGCGTCTAATAGGATTGCCTGACTTCTCAGCCAATCAGGAAAGGGGTAACATACCCGTGCTTCCTGATTTGCGGAGATCAGTTATTCAGTGTTATAAAAGCAAATATTAATTTTCTTTTCTAACACATGTAAGTGGTCTGCGAGCGCAATGCTCTGCACTCTGAGTCCACTCTATTTTGAAGCCAATTAGAGCCTATGGCTCTAACCAGGTGCTTCAAAGAAACGCCCTCGCTGATGTAATTCATGCGGCCGGCGTCCTGAAAGGGACCGGACACATGAATAGGGGGAGACGGCGGCGGCCATGGATAGATTCATGCTATCCATGAATCTATCCATTACTCATATAGAAGGTGGCGAGGAGAGAGGGGCGACGCCCGTGCGTCCATAATGGACGGGCCTCTCCTGATGATGTGATTTTTTCTTGCCTACATTCGTCAGTGTCTTGCCTATTTAGAAAATTGATTGTGAATTTTTCTACAAGCCTGCTTCATCCAACCATATGCTGAGCTGGAAGGAAAACCCACCGCTGTCAGGAGAACATATTCTAATAACTAGCAAATATGTGCCGGTTTCTTGATAAGGTCACACCAACTAGTGATTTCAGATTACTTTGGATTTGGAGGTAATTTTGAATTTTTGAAGGTCTGGGATTGGAAGGTGTGATGGAGAACTGGTCCCATATCTGTACTTTCTAGGGAGTATATTTTGTACAAAATGTAAAGGCTTATTCACAGTGCATTGGGCTGAATTGGCTCAGCACAGGCCCAATGTATTAACAGGTAAAAGTACACTGTATTCGATTGGTCAACATGTTGCTTTGATGTACGTTAAATGAAAATAGGACATGCTGCATTCAAACAGTGCAACATCCTGCTACGCACATCATGGTGCCCCTCAGTGCATATAAAGGGAATATAAAATAATGTATTTTTATATCCTGATATGAAAAAAAAAAAACACAGCAACACATGTACAGTATCTCACAAAAGTGAGTACATCCCTCATATGTTTGTAAATATTTTTTTTTCTTTTCATGTGACAACACTGAAGAAATGACACTTTGCTACAATGTAAAGTAGTGAGTGTACAGCTTGTATAACAGTGTAAATTTGCTGTCCCCTCAAAATAACTCAACACACAGCCATTAATGTCTAAACTGCTGGCAACAAAAGTGAGTGCACCCCTAAGTGAAAATGTCCAAATTGGACCCAAAGTGTCAATATTTTGTGTGGCCACCATTATTTTCCAGCACTGCCTTAACCCTCTTGGGCATGGAGTTCACTAGAGCTTCACAGGTTGCCACTGGAGTCCTCTTCCCCTCCTCCATGACAACATCACGAAGCTGGTGGATGTTAGAGACCTTGCGCTCCTCTACCTTCCGTTTGAGGATGTCCCACAGGGTTTAGGTCTGGAGACATGCTTGGCCCGTCCATCACCTTTACCCTCAGCTTCTTTAGCGAGACAGTGGTCATCGTGGAGGTGTGGTTGCGGTCGTTATTATGTTGAAATACTGCCCTGTGGCCCAGTCTCAGAAGGGAGGGGATCATGCTCTGCTTCATATTGTCACAGTACATGTTAGCTTTCATGGTTCCCTCAATGGACTGTAGCTCCCCTGTGCCAGCAGCACTCATGCAGCCCCAAACCATGACACTCCCACCACCATGCTTGACTGTAGGCAAGACACACTTGTCTTTGTACTCCTCACCTGGCTGCCACCACACACGCTTGACACCATCTGAACCAGATACATTTATCTTGGTCTCATCAGACCACAGGACATGGTTCCACTAATCCATGTCCTTAATCTACTTGTCTTCAGCAAACTGTTTGCAGGCTTTCTTGTGCATCATCTTTAGAAGAGGCTTCCTTCTGGGATGACAGCAATGCAGACCAATTTGATGCAGTGTGCGGTGTATGGTCTGAGCACTGACAGGCTGACCCCCCC
>BLSH010109879.1:46315-62075 GCA_018402905.1 Glandirana rugosa
ACGCGCGCACGCGCGCGAGGGCACGCGCACGCGCGCGAGGGCACGCGCGGGCGCACGCGCGCGCGAGGGCACGCGCGCGTGCACGGCCTTTTGCCGCGGTTTACCCGGATAAATTCGGACCCCTGAAGACTCTGGTTCACGACGAACGAGATGTCGCAAGGGCTGGACATCGGGGTCGAGACCTATGGTCAAGGGCACAACGAGACGGAGGACAACTGGGCCGAACAGGACTGGACGACAGAAGATGGACGTGGCTGGGGCCGATGGGTGCTGGTAGGCTAACAGACGAGGGAACATGGAGACGACGGGCGGGCAATTGCTTGGAACGAAGCGCACGGGAGCGCGCGCACGCGCACGGGAGCGCGCGCACGCGCGCAAATGTGCGCACTACCGCGGAAATGACAGTTTTTAGCCAGAAATGGTTCCTTTTCCTAACACTCAGCCTCAACCTATGCCTGTACTGCGGAGGTTTTGGGCATCGTGTCAGGTCATGCCCAGCGAAGGATCCCATCTCCCCCAAGGGAGTGGTCCTGTCTCTACCCGATCAGACAACCCATCTGGTGCTGCCTTTGTCTCTTCAACTCCCCAACAGGAGCGTCCAAGTTTCAGCCATCCTGGACTCAGGCGCCTGCAGCTGCTTTGTAGACCTAGCCTTTGCTGCATAGCATCAGATTCCCCTCAAATCCAAAGTGCACCGAATGGTCGTCCGCCTGGCCGACGGGTCACCTCTCAAATCGGGTAGTTACCCATGAAACCATTCCCCTTCTCGCGAAGACTGTCACTGGCCATTCTGAGTACCTGCTCCTAGATGCCATTGCATCCCCGCTCTACCCAGTCATTCTCGGCCTCCCATGGCTGCGGGCACATTGCCCCGACATCAATTGGTTCACAGGGGAGGTCCAGTTCCCGTCCTTCTACTGCCGACATCATTGCCTTCAGCCATCCCGGGAGCCTTCTCCCTCTGTCTTATGTCTGGATTCCGACCCTGACCAGGAGACCCAAGATGCAGTTCCCTCAGCTTATCACAATTTCTTGGACGTATTTAGCAGGAAGGGGGCAGACAAGTTGCCTCCGCACCGGGCCTACAATTGCCCCATTGAATTGCTACCAGGTGCAGAAGTACCTTTAGGTTGGATTTACCCGCTCTCTGAGGGGGAGCTCAAGGCCTTCAAGGCCTACCTAGATGAAAATCTGGAGAAGGGTTTCATCCGGCCATCCACGTCCCCTGCTGGAGCGGGAATATTCTTTGTTGAGAAAAAGGACCGGTCTCTGAGACCATGCATCGACTACCGGGACCTCAACAAGATAACTATTAAAAACCACTACCCCTTGCCCCTGGTACCCGAGCTGTTCCAGCGACTGGGCGCTGCTACTATTTTCTCCAAGCTAGACCTCCGTGGGGCATATAACCTCATTCGCATCCGCGAGGGTGACGAATGGAAGACTGCTTTCAGAACGAGATTCGGCCATTATGAATACCTCGTGATGCCCTTTGGGCTCTGCAACGCCCCGGCCACCTTTCAGCATTTGGTAAATGATGTGTTCAGGGATTACCTAGACCAGTTCATCATAATCTGTTTGGATGACATCCTTATTTTTTCCTCATCCCTGGAAGAACACCGCAGACACGTCAAGTGTGTTCTAGGGCGCCTGCGACAGCATGGACTGTATGCTAAGGCCGACAAGTGCATGTTTGAACGTTCCAGCATCCCTTTCTTGGGCCTCATCATCTCTGTCTCTGGGGTCACTATGGATCCACAAAAGGTCACCGGCATCCTCGACTGGCCCGCACCAGTGGACAAAAAAGGGGTGCAACGGTTCGTAGGCTTTGCGAACTTCTATCGCAAGTTTATTAAGGGGTTCTCCGCTGTCATAGCCCCCATCACTCAGTTGACCAAGCAAGACTCCCCTTTCCGGTGGACTCCCGAGGCTCAGGAGGCCTTCTTAACGCTCAAGAAGCTGTTCACGTCTGCTCCTGTCCTGAAGCATCCAGATCCCGTCTTGCCCTATATCCTGGAGGTAGATGCCTCAGAGACTGCGGTGGGGGCGGTTCTGTTCCAGAGACGAGGCCCCAAGGCTTCCCTTCACCCAATCGCATTCTTCTCCCGGAAGCTCTCGCCACCAGAAACCAATTATGATGTTGGAGATCGAGAGCTGTTGGCAATTAAGTCCGCCTTGGAGGAATGGCGGTATTTGTTGGAGGGAGCCGCGCATCCTGTTATGGTCTTCACGGACCACAAGAACCTTGAGTACCTCCAGGCTGCAAAGAGACTCAAGCCCCGTCAGGCACAATGGGCACTCTTTTTCTCAAGGTTCCAACTCCACATCACTTACAGGCCTGGGTCGAAGAACACAAAGCCAGACGCTCTATCCCGGATGTTTAATGGCTCTGAAAGACCGGCTCCACCAGACACCATCCTTCCGTCCCAGAGCTTCTTATTATCCCAAGAGGACTTGCTATCCCGACTCAGGCGGGCCTTAACCCATGTCGCCACGCCACCTGACCCTTGACTGGTACCGAGAGATGGACTGTGGTGGTATCGTGACAGGGTCTTCATACCCAAGGAACTACGCCTGACTATCCTCGAACTGTGCCATGACCATCAATTGGCAGGCCACTTTGGTAGTCGCAAGACACATGAGTTAGTGTCTCGGTCCTTTTGGTGGCCCTCTGCCGACGAGGACTGTAAAAAATATGTCAGCGCCTGTCCAGTCTGCACCCGCAACAAGACAAGCAGAGCCAAGGCCTGGGGTTTACTAAACCCACTTCCCATTCCTGGACGCCCATGGTCCCACATATAGTTATATTGCCTCCTTCAGCCGGCTTCAATTCCATCTTTGTGGTCGTGGACCGCCTCACAAAAATGGCCCATTTTATACCCATGGTGGGTACCCCGTCTGCTACTGAAACGGCAAGAGCCTACATAAAGGAGATTGTCCGTCTTCATGGAGTCCCCACCAATATAGTCTCTGATCGTGGAGTACAATTCACGTCCCGGGTCTGGAAGGCCATATGCTCGGGTTTGGGGATTGAACTATCGTTCTCGTCTGCTTATCACCCACAGACGAATGGCCAGACTGAACGAACGAATCAAACCCTGGAGCAGTACCTCCGTTGTTGTTGTTCTTTCTCCCAGGATGATTGGGTCTCGCTGCTTCCGGTAGCCGAATTCGCCTACAACAACACGGTGCATTCAGCCACGAAACAATCTCCGTTTTGGGCGAATTTCGGCTACCATCCTACCTTCCTACCCAGCGTGAGCCCAGAAAGTTCGGTGCCAGCGGCCCAAAGCATCACAGAATTCCTTGTAAGGAATAGTCAAATGCTACAGGAGACACTTTCCCGGACCCAGGAGCTCAACAAGAAGGCCTTTGACAAGAGGAAGCGGGGGGAATTGGACCTGCAACCGGGTGACCGAGTTTGGCTAGCGACCAAAGACCTAAGACTTTCCTGCCCCTCCAAGAAATTAGGACCAAGGTTTATGGGACCCTTCCCCGTGAAGAAAAGGATCAACCAGGTGGCACACGAGCTGGTCCTTCCTCCGTCCATGCGAGTCCATCCTGTATTCCATGTCACGCTACTCAAACTGGTGACTCAAGACCCCTTCCCGGGACGGAGGACAGCTCCACCAGGCCCAATCCTAGTACACGGCGAAGAGGAGTTTGAACTGGAGGCTATCCTAGATTGCCGGAAGAGGGGTAACACGGTTCAGTACTTAGTGAAGTGGAAGGGCTACGGCCCAGAAAAAAACTCCTGGGAGCCTGCAGATAACATTCATGCGGATGAACTCATCCAATCCTTCAAGGAGAACAACCCTGCTAAACTAGCCCGTTTGGACATCCGGAGGCTGCCCCTTGGGGGGGGGGGGGGCAACATTAGAAAAAGACTGTGCTAAGGGTTAATTTCATTTGGTTGTGGATTCCTCTAATTCCTGGATGAGCAGCTCTATTTAAACTTCCTGCTTCCTGTGGAGAGTGCTGTCCATTCTACAGCGTTTGTGTGTTCCTGTAGCAACCTGTGATCCTGATTGTTTGTTCCTGTGACCCGGCTTGCCTTGACTCTGCAATTGATCTCCGCATGCACCGACCTCGGCTTCCACGACCACTCTTCTGCCTGCTCCCTTGTACCTCGCTGCCCGCCAGTTAACGAACTCTGCTTGCACCCGACTACTCTTCAGCCTGACCCATCTGTACTGCTCTGCCAGCATGTTACCGACCCGGCCTGCACCACCACGCTTCAGCTTGCACGAGCACCTCACGGACCAGCACACCACCACCTGTGACCCAGTCCGACCCTTGTGCCTCCCTGCACTCCTGAGCTCCCTGTCCACACTACCAGGGGTTCAGGAATCAGGGTCGTAAGAGAGGTTGCCCACTGCATAAGTCAGACTCCACCACCAGGTACGTGACTTTAGAAGAGGCTTCCTTCTGGGATGACAGCGATGCAGACCAATTTTATGCAGTGTGCGGCGTATGGTCTGAGCACTGACAGGCTGTCCCCCCACCTCTTCAACCTCTGCAGCAATGCTGGCTGCACTCATACGTCTATTTCTCAAAGACAACCTCTGGACATGACGCTGAGCACATGCACTCAACTACTTTGGTCGACCATGGAGAGGCCTGTTCTGAGTGGAACCTGCCCTATTCAACTGCTGTGTGGTCTTGGCCACTGTGCTGTGGCTCAGTTTCAGGATCTTGACAAACTTCTTATGGCCTAGGCCATCTTTATGTAGAGCAACAATCCTATTTTTCAGATCCTCAGAGTGCCATGAGGTGCCATGTTGAACTTCCAGTGACCAGTATGAGAGAGTGAGAGCGATAACCCCAAATTTAACACACCTGCTCCCCATTCACACCTGAGACCTTGTAACATAACTAGTCACATGACTGGGTGTACTCACGTTTGTTGCCAGCGGTTTATACATTAATGGCTGTGTGCTGAGTTATTTTGAGGGGACAGCAAATTTACACTGTTATACAAGCTGTACACTCACTACTTTACATTGTAGCAAAGTGTCATTTCTTCAGTGCTGTCACATGAAAAGATATAATAAAATATTTACAAAAATGTGATGGGTGTACTCACTTTTGTGAGATACTGTATGTTTAATAAAACTTAACACAACACACGTGTTGTAAATCTGCTCTATTGGCTTACTTAAAGCAGAGTTTCACCCACAAAACAATTTTTACACCCTCTAATTAATAGAAATCACTTTTGGAGCAAAAACTATTTTTTTACTCACCCTAAGTGTCCTATTGCTAGGTGGTGGCCTGTAAACTGCCACTTCCTGGTCCGCAGCACCGTGCATCACTTCCTGCCCCCATTTTTAAGCTCAGTGATGCCCACTGACTCCTGGGAAATGATGAATCACATTTCCCAGGAGTCAGTGGGCATTACTGAGCTTAAAAATCACGTTATTGGAGAGTGCATGTGCGGGAGCTCCGAGATGGTTGCCTAAGCCTGGAGTTCCGCACCTATTCTAGCCTTCGGCGCCCCAGGCTCCACATACAGCGCACCAGGACCATCAGAACTTGGGCAACCAAGCCCCCAAGTCCCCCTGCATCCAAGGATCCCCTGGGACCAGTACTGTGGCGACTTCCTTGCCCGTTCACATAGCCAGCAATTCCGCCCGGGTGTACGAAGATGGCCGCGGCCTAGCACTCGAACGGCTCCAAGTCACGCAATAGACTGACGGATCAGACTCGGCTCAGTCCATCAAGATCCCCAGTTCACGGCCAGACATAATCAGGATCATACCAGGTACCCCCTTGCTTCCATCAGCTATTAACTCGGCCGCTGGGTGTACCAAGATGGCTGCGGGTGCGGCCTAATAAGCAACCCACACATCAGTAAGCATCAGAAGCTTATCAGAGCACTTGGCAGAAGGGAGATTCAGCCCCTCAAGAACACTGGGTTAGGTCTAGGGGATGAACAATACACTACAAGGGCCTCTTTGTTTGACGCTAACCATCAGCTTAATAACCGGTATCTTCAAGAGGACAGGCGATAAGGTCAAACATACTATCTTTCCAAAGAGACAGGAGAACTTCCCCATCCTCCTAAAAGGGGAATAAGCATAAGGAATTACTCACCCAAAACAGATTTTGGGCATTAGCTCAAGGAGCGACACAAATCTTAACAGCCCCAATACAACCCTGAATGCAAGGATCGACTGTCAGGCGGTCGCTCGCTCAACAATTCAAAGAGGCCGACCTGACCGACTTTGCTGTTATGGCCTCTCCTGGGGCCCTTCCACACGCTGAGGCCCAGGAGAGTTCTTTGGAGCACAGGCCAGTCCTAGCCCCAGCCACCCTCTCTTTTTCACCAGGGACCAATCTGACTACGCACCAACTCTTATCCATATCTCCAGCCTCCACGGAATCCCTCTTGCGCCACACAATGGAGGACTTTCCAGTTACCCCGGCAGGTCATGTCGCATCTATTCAGCCAGAGGTCCATAATCTAAGCCCTCCAACCCCAGATCTACTTCTTAACACAGCAGATCTGTTCCTTAAATTCTCAAACCTGCTAGAAAGGGGTCTAGCGAACACAGCCGCAAAAATTACAGGGGACATAAAAGCCTGACGAAGCTGTAGTGACCAGCGAAACTCGTCGACTGTGTGCAACCCTGTAAGCCTCCACGATGCTTTGATCATACCCTCGAGTCATTAGATCCAGTGGCTTCCAAGGAGGGTTTAGCCGCCCCAGACAGCTTGGACGGCGCAGCGCGCCACTTGTGAGCGGGCAGATGCCTGTTTGAGTGGATGCCCGCCTTGCTGGATTCCATTGAGGCACCCTATGGGTGATCCCCTCACGTCCTGACGGGTGAGTGTACACAGCTTACTTGCATACAGGGGGTTGCCGTTCATCTTTGCACATGGCCCTATTTGTGCCTTCGCTGTTTGGTTTTGGTTCATCCATGTGAGCCCTCGCTGACATCTGCCCGGATTTTGCCATCATCAGCCAGATTACTTCCTGCACATACAGTTGATCTGCCTGTAGCCCATCCACTGGTTTTGCTATTATCAGGCAGATCCTGCGCAGGACACTGCACCTGAGGGCTCCATGCACGGCCACCAGGCACCCCTGAAACACCATCTCCCCCAGGTAATGTGCCTCTCACTTTTGTCTTCATTCACACGGGCATTTCCACCTTGCATCCACCTTATATTTTAGACTTTCTTCTCCTGACAGGCACTGTTCCACAAGTGTTCCTTCAGGTCCACTTTCATGACTCACCCTATGTCTATTACTGGATATTTCGATATCCTTATGACTTATTGCATTTGTACATAAGGGTCTTTGTTCTATGGCATGTGTGGAGGCATACATAGAGGAAGGGTCCTTCCTTCCTCCTTTTTAACTAATTTTTCTTGACGTTGTCTGTGATGGTGGGTTCCTGATCAATGATATTAATTAATATGTCTGTTCAAACTTTTATTTTTTCAATAAATCAATAAAGCTGTTGCTTTTACATTTGCGTGTTTTTCTCTACTTAATCTTTACACCAGACCCCAGCGGCTTAATTACATGGTATCTTACGGATAGCCTCCTGTGCTTCCTACTGTTTTCTCAATGCAACCCTCTTCACCATGAAGCCCCGGGCGTATAGTTACCTGAGTGGGTAGGTGTATTTTTCTGCACATTTGGTCCTTTGTGGTGATACCGCCCTTGTTTTTTTCGCATCTATTCAGCCAGAGGTCCATAATCCAAGCCCTCCAACCCCAGATCTACCCCTTAACACGGCTGATCTTTTCCTTAAATTCTCAAACCTGCTAGAAAGGGGTCTAGCGAGCACAGCCGCAAAAATTACAGAGGACATAAAAGCAGACTTCCACACTCTAGGATCCCGAATGGAAGATATCGAACAAAAATTGGACATCACAGTTGGCAGAACTAATCAAAACTCAGCTTGCATACAAGTACTGCAGGAACAACTGGACACTGCCCTAGCTAGAATTGACGATCTCGAAAATAGGTAGAGACGATATAACTTCAGGATTAGGGGCTTACCAGAATCTATCACAGAAGTTATACCTGCAGTCCAAGATCTGATTCAATCCATGGTTCCTAACGTGTCTAAACATAGGCTGGAGCTGGACAGGGCTCACAGAGCCTTGGGCCCCCCAAGGAAAGATGGCTCTCCAAGGGACATAATCGTTAAGCCACATTTCTATGCTATCAAAGAAGAAGTTTTGAGAGCATCCCGCACCAGCCCAACTATCTCCTGCAGGGGGCACCAAGTCCAGATCTTTGCAGACTTGTTGCCTACTACTATTCAAAATAGGAGAGCCCTCAAACCGCTCCTCCAAATTCTCAAACAAAAAGATCTTAAATATTGGTGGGCCTTTCCTTTTGCTGTCAAATTTATTCACAAAGGTAAAACACTCTCATTTTCAAATCCCCAGGAGGGGGACAACCCCTTCTAAATCTCAAATTAATCTCTCAAGAAGCTCCAATGGATCTTACTGACCCTGCTGGATCTCACTCGAAAAGGCTGCTCCCTGCAAGCCTGGTAACCCCACTAGGGAACAAGTCGAAGAGCAAGAAAGCTAAAGACAATAGACCCCCTTAATTTTCCTCCTAGTAAAAATTGGACTTCGTCTTATATCTTAGGTCATGCTTTTCCATGAGTTATGGTAAAGCTCTTCCACGTAATTTCGTGAAAGCCGAGACATTGGGGCTACTTTCCTCCTCCCCCTCGCTCTTATTTCTGCAGTTATTTTTAGGTTGGTTCATACTCAGGTTTTTTTTTTTCTTTTGAATTGTCACGTGAACAATTTAGTTAAGCGTTATGTGTAGAATAGGCATACAGTTATCCTTTATTAGCCTCGGATTTAGGATGGGAGGCCTTGTCCGCCTGTCTGAAATGCAGGGAGCTATCTCGTCCCTCAGGTTGATGGGGTCCTTGGAAGTTCATAATTTTTATTATTTTGGTATGTTCTGGTTATAATCTATTATCAAGTTGGGCCGAGGGGCGCCCCGGCTGGGGTAGGTCCCCACTTACCCCCGGGACATCTTCGGATCTCCTCGGGATAAGTTGTCTGCCCTAGATGGGTCGGATAGCATCCTATTTCATGTTTCCTGTTATTCGTTTACTCCCTCTTGAGAGGGCAGGGAACGTGGCCCGGAGGGGATCTCAAACCCCCCGGGTGTCACCCCATTTAGTCTTCTATAGGAGTAATGTTTTATGTCATGTTTTATTATTCTTTGTCTTCCATTTCTTCTTTTCCTCCTTTGCGATACAGCACCTAACAATCATTTGTGTTATAGCTCTTCCCTGGTACTCATGTGGCAAGCCACGGTTCCAGGATTTCCTCGAGCTCCGCACTCCTCCCGCATGGACCAATTATCTTAAGGTGAGTGATGATGTAGACACAAGCTATGAACCTCACAGGCTCCATGACTAACCTTAGCCGGAGATACCTCAAAATAGCTACTCATAATGTTCAGAGTCTTAGCTCTCCCGTAAAAAGGAGGAAAGTTCTCAATTATTACAAATCTCTCAAATTAGACGTAGTAATGATTCAAGAGACCCACTTTCCGTTACGGTACAGCCCCAAATTCCTCCACGCACATTTCCCTTCTTTTTTTTGGCTAAAGCGGAAACCAAGACTAAAGGGGTAGCAATCCTAATCTCTAAAGCCTGAGGTTTCGCCCCGCTCTTAGAATTCAAAGATCCAGAAGGGAGGTATACCTTAATCAAAGGAACTATAGGAGGAAATTTATACACACTGGTGTCATATTATGCCCCAAATAAAGGACAACCAAACTTTTTTAAGTCGTTATTTGACTTTATCCTACCTCATTTAGAAGGCAGAGTCATACTGGGAGGAGACTCCAATATAGCCTTTGACCAGGGACTTAACAAGTCTAGACCCCTAGGGGACCAATTGACACGTCATTCCAAAGCGAGTCTGAGGCTGGGTTCACACCTATGCGAATTGGATGCGGCTTAAACCGCATCCAATTCGCAGGACACTTGAAAACACATTGTTTTCAATGTGTCCGGTTCACATACGTGCGGTGCATTCGCACTCCGCATTGCACAAAAAACGTGTGCCTTTTCTGTGCAGTGCGGTGCGAATTCCCAGCACGTTGAGTTCAATGGGAGCGCATCTAACACGGAGATGCACTCCGCACTGAACGGGGATATTTCCCCTGCTTGTGGCTCCTCCCCTATCTCTACCCCCGCAGCTGCTGCACTGTGGGAACGGACAGGAGCCGCAGAACGGTGGCTCCGCCCCTTCCCGGCAGCAGACAGGCTGGAATTCGCATCGGACAGGTGTGAATCCAGCCTTAAACTTGCCAAAATGCTCCACACACTTAATATGACGGATATTTGGAGGGAACTTAACCCAACCAAGAGAGATTTCACACATTTCTCCTACCCTCATAATTCCTATACACAAATTGATCATCTACTAGTACAGTCAAACACAACTCCCTTAGTAATGAAATCTCAAATAGTTGACACAGCACTCTCGGACCACTCCATAGTTATACTACAAATTTGATCTGACCCACATTACGCGAGGCAGGCTCATTGGTAACTCAATGAATCAATGCTCACTGACCCCATTAAAATATCCGAGATCAATAATTCCCTCAAAGAGTACTTTCTCCTTAATAACAGAAGGAATCTCAGTGGAAACCCTTTGGGCAGCTCACAAAGCCTTCATCAGAGGCAAACCCATTCAGATGTCATCACGTTTAAAGAAAGAGAGAACAGCCGATCTAGTTAGACTGGAAAAATCCTACAGGTCTCTGCAGGCTCTGCACAAGACTCGCCCCTCTGAAACCCTTGTTACCGAACTGGACAAAGCTAGATTAGAGCTTAATATAGCCTTAACGGCTAAAGCAGAAAAATCTATTCGATGGAGCGGATAAAAATTCTACACGCATAGTGACAAACTAGGCACGATGTTAGCAGCAAGATTATCTCCTCGTTTTCGTCACCACACACTACCTAAAATTAGAATTCCAGGACAGGGCCTCACTACTAATCCAACGAAAATTCTTGACACCTTCCACAAATTTTACATGGACCTATACAGCTCCCCTGAATCGAACCCTATAGATGCTTCCCTGAAGCTCCTTGATGACATCCCCGTCCCCTCCCTGACAGCAGAGCATAGACAAACTTTGGAGGCAACTATCACAGAGGAGGAGGTTATGGGGGTCATCAAGGACCTAAGAAAAGGCTCTGCACTGGGTCCTGACGGGCTGTCTGTCTCATATTATAAGGCCTTTGCTGCGACACTAGCCCCTCACCTGATGAAATTCATTATCTCCGAGACTCAGGGCAACCCTCTGGACCCACAACTTAATTCTGCCTTCATCACAGTGATACCAAAACCAGATAAAAACCCTGAGGAAGTATGTAACTATAGGCCAATATCTTTAATCAACAATTATATCAAAATCCTAACGAAAATTCTGGCCAATAGGCTAGCTACATTTATTAATATCTACA
Organism: Glandirana rugosa; assembly: GCA_018402905.1. NCBI lineage: Eukaryota > Metazoa > Chordata > Amphibia > Anura > Ranidae > Glandirana > Glandirana rugosa. The sequence continues at coordinate 57,796 of BLSH010109879.1, forward strand.
TTCACAAAGATCAGGTAGGCTTCATCCCGGGTAGGCAGAGTCCGGACCAGATACGCAAAACTGTGGATCTGATCTCCATCCTACAATCTAACTGGGAGGGAGGCCCCAAACAACGAGGCATGGTCTTGCCGCTAGATTTACAGAAGGCCTTTGATTCGGTTTCATGGAACTACATCTTCACTCTCCTGGAGAGATGGGGATTTGGCCAGCTGTTCTTGGGCCTTATTAAAGCTCTCCACTCCTCCCCTAATGCCCGAATAAGGCTCCAGGGATTTTATTCACATTCGATAGACATAGCTAAAGGGACGAGACAGGGTTGTCCCCTCTCTCCAATCATCTTTGCTATAGCCATTGAAACCCTAGCGATTGCGATCCGTCAAAACCCAGACATCAAAGGGGTCACATGCGGCTCACAGAGTCATAAATGTGGTCTTTTCACAGACGACATCATCTTGTTCATTACCTCTCCCCACACTTCACTTCCCAATTTAAACCACACACTAAACTTATTTGCGGAACTTTCAGGGCTCAAAGGGAACTATTCCAAATCCCACACAATGAACATCTCCCTACCACCTGAAACAGTATCCTAACTGCAACACTCATTCCCCTTCAAATGGAGCTTGCCCTCGATCAAATACTTGGGCATTAATCTAACGGCCAAGATAGAAGATCTCTACACTTCCAATTTTTCCCCCATTTACCATAAACTAGAGGAAGACCTGAAAACATGGTCGAATAGCAATCTCTCTTGGTTGGGTAGAATCAATGCAATTAAAAAGACCCTCCTACCACGGCTGCTTTACTTATTTCGAGCCTTACCCATAACAATTAGGAAGGACCACCTAAGGACTTTCCAGAGCAAGATCCTAAGATTTGTTTGGGGGAATTCAGGATATAGGTTTCCCCAACATATTTTATACCGCCATAGGAAGAAGGGGGGCCTGGGGCTCCCCTTCTACTTTAAATATTATCAAGCAGCTAGGTTAGCACAACTCTCTCTGGTCTACAAGAGGTACGAGAAGCTGGACTCGATCCAGATTGAGAGACAGGCAGTCCAGAACTACACCATAGACTTCCGTCTATGCACCTCTGTGAAAAACAGACCCCCTATCTTATCTCCTGTATTATCCCACTCTTTTGTCCTTTGGGATTCACTGCGGAACCGTCCCGAGCTGGTCTCGTCTATGAATCCTCTAGCGCATATTTTTCACAACCCGGATTTCCCTCCAGGGTTAGACATCAAAGCGTTCAAGTGGTGGTTGGACAAGGGGTTGTACCATATAGGACACTTTTTCACCCCCCTGGAACCCAGATCTCTTAGCCAATGCATAAGCAAACTTGACCTCCCAGATTCGGAAAGGTTTAGATTCCAACAAATCTCCCATTACCTCAAGCAAATTTGGAAAGACAAACCTCTTCCGCCCAAATTCACGGCTTATGAAGTTTGGTGTGGCCAAGAGCAAAGGGGGGGGGGGGCATCTCTATAGTCTACACATCCCTCACACTACCAATGGAGAAAGCCTCCTATATGAACCACTGGGAGGAGGAATTTCAGTTTTCTTGGGACTTGGAGACATGGTACGATTCTCTATCTAAATCTTTTCAAGGTATACTAAACACCGCCCTAATGGAGGCTAGTGTTAAGGTTATCACCAGATGGTACCTCACCCCAACCAAGCTAGCCTCCATCTACCCCTCAGCAGACCCATGGTGTTTTAGAGGATGCTCCTTATTGGGATCAATGCCACACATCTGGTGGGAATGTCCAAGGATCCGCCCATTTTGGAGAAAAATTTTCAATCTTATCGAGAGGCTTACCAAAACTCGGGTCCCCAGATCCCCTGAGACTGCTCTTCTTAATGCTTGCATTCCGAATCTTTCTAAACCAAATAGGAAATTAGTGCATTTCATTCAGCTTACTATAGCGAAAGCGTGGAAACAACCTAAGATTCCCTTTGCAGCTACCATACGAAAAGTTTCCTGGATCATGTCTCAAGAAAAGTTATTCTGCATCCTCTCGGACTCAACTAAGAGGTTTGAGGACTTCTGGGAGCCCTGGGCAGCCTACTTGGGTATCTCTTTCATACTGGGTCTGTCCTCACCTTTAGACTCTACCAAACCGAACTGATTTTAGGTGTTCTTTTTGCTCTCTTTCTCTCTTTCCTATGTCCTATCCTTATCTTTTTTCTGGTACTACAGTTACTGTGTTTTATTAACTAGTTGGTTTATTATCGACTCAAGATTAGTGTTGAGCGAACCCGGACTGTAACGCTCGGGTCTGTACCGAACTTTCGGGTTTCCGGGACCCGGACTCGAACACGGACATTTCAAAAAACGTTCGGGTTCTGGGTTCTGGTAGTTGATCACACATGTTGAATAGCTGAAGGGCAGCCAATCAACAAGCGTTTCACTGGTTTGCCCATAGAAGCCATCACAGCCATGCCTACTACAATGGCCAGTACATTATGTGACCCAGCCTCTTTATAAGCTGGAGTCACAGTGCTGCATGTCACATGCTCTTGGGTTAGTGTAGGGAGAGGAAGCTGCCGGCGTTTTTGTGAGGGAGAGATTGCAGACATTTTAACATCTGATCCTGCATCCTGAGATTATTACTGCTGTTGCTCTGAGGGACAGATTGCAGAAATTTGAGATTTCACATACTGCTGCTTTGAGTGACAGATTGCAGATTGCAGATCAAACTCTGCATAACACAACGATCACTACGATCGTGCATAACGATCAGATTGTTGGAGTAATTTGAGATTTCACATACTGCTGCTTTGAGTGACACATTGCAGATCAAACCCTGCCTAACACAATGATTGTTACGATCGTACACAGCGATCAGATTGTGGGATCGTACACAACGATCAGATTGTGGGAGTAATTTGAGATTTCACATACTGCTGCTTTGAGCGATCTGACTGCACTAGGTAGAGGCTTCTGCTTAGAGGGACAGATTATTGTTCAAAAATCATTGCCTACTCCTATAGGGCCAGCTGTTGCTGTAAGTGACACATTATTGTTCAAAAATCTTCTCCTAGTTCTAAAGGGAGAGTTTCCAGCTGTTGCTTAGAGGGACAGATTATTGTTCAAAAATCATTGCCTACTCCTATAGGGCCAGGTTACAGCTGTTGCTGTTAGTGACACATTATTGTTCAGAAATCATCTCCTAGTTCTAAAGGGAGAGTTTCCAGCTGTTGCTTAGAGGGACAGATTATTGTTCAAAAACCATTGCCTACTCCTATAGGGCCAGGTTCCAGCTGTTGCTGTAAGTGACAGATTATTTATTGTTCAAAAATCATCTCCTAGTTCTAAAGGGAGAGCTTCCAGCTGTTGGTGTGAACAGTGCATTTCTTGCACCAAAATAAAAAGTCCGGTTACGTTGGTGTTTTCCAAAAAAAAGGTATTAATTGATATTAATAAATACTTACATAGGGCTACATAGTACATTTGCGGGCCCAATGAGGAGAGCAAATAAGGGACGTGGTCATGGTGCTGCTGGTGATGCTGGTGCTGCTGGTGTTGGTGAACCTCCTGTTGGAAGGAGAGGACGTGGTCAAGGTGTGCCAGCTACACGCACAAGGGAAACACCTTCCTCAGGTAGCCAACAGAACCTTCACCGGTATATGGTAGGCCAGAATGCCCCTCAACGATTTGTGAGGCCAGAACAATTAGAGGCGATAGTAGATTGGGTGGCTGACAATGCCTCCAGTTCCTTCACATTGTCTCCCTCCCGGTCCCTTGATGAAAGCTCAGAGTTGGCACCTGAACCCCATGGCCATCTGTCTTTCACCTCAGCCCCTTGTAAATTAGCCAAGCAGTCTGAGCCCCAAGTCCTGCAAGAGACTCTTATGCTTTTTGATGACTCTCCTGGTGTGCTTTCCGTGGGCCATCCACATAGCGCTGCCCCAGAAGTGGAAGACATTGAGTGCACCGATGCCCAACCACTTCTGTTGCAGGATGAGGACATGTAAACACCAGCGCAGCACATTTCTGATGATGATGAAACACAGGTGCCAACTGCTGCAGCTTGCCTCAGTGTGCAGACTGACAAGGAGGGCAGTGGTGAAGTGTGGGTGGAAGATGATGTGGAGAATGATGAGGTCCTAGACCCCACATGGAATGAGGGTCATGCGAGTGACGTGTGGAGTTTGGAGGAAGAGGTGGTGGTCGCACAGAGGCACCAGCACAGCAAAAGAGGAAGCAGGTTGCAAAAGCGGAGCGAGCGTCCCCTAGACAGTAGGCCTGCTACTAGCCACCGCACCCAGGGACCT